>VDFB02262128.1:0-49963 GCA_007258455.2 Sequoia sempervirens | reverse complement strand
ACATTGCCTGTGTTGAATAGTATAGATAACTAAGAAGGGGGTGAATCAATTATCATAAAATAATTTTCTTGACTTTAATTAATCTGGAGCAAGCTTAAATCAATCATATCATAATCAAATAGATATGAACATGAAAGAACATAGCAACACCATGCACAATGAACACCAAAATTTACATGGAAACCCAACATGGGAAAAACCATAGAGAATGTTAATTCTCAATTATACATTGATTAAGGTGACACTAGTTAAGGTGATTTTTACAAGGTTTCAATGCCAAATTGCTCACTATAGGTAAGGCTCAATATTTATGGGCTCACTACCCAATTAATATAAAAACATCTGGTTACAAAATAGTCTCACTAACAAAAATGAACTGATGAAGCTGCAAATCTATAGATGCATGAAGTTAGTTCTGGTTTATAGCACAATATCTGTCTACAACAGATCTGGTCAAGAATATTTTTCCCACTTTCCTTACACAACCTCTACACTACTGATTACTTCTTCTTGACACTTTCCTTCCATTTCCTTTTCTGTTTCTTATCACATAATACTTCACACCCTTATTGGGTATGTGCAGGATCATGATGGACCAAAAAGTGGTGATATGATGGGTATGTGTAGGGTATGTAGTTTACAACTTTTTTTTACCCAAAATTGATGTAATGAAAAGTGTTTTTAAAGGAGATTCTCAGCTTTCTACCAATATAAATTATGATTTACTTTGAATTTAATAAATAATTATTATTCATTTTCTATTAGAATTATGACTGAAGTCTTGATTAATAGGTTGATTTAAACACATTTATAGCTTTCAAATGATATCATAATTTTTGAATCTGAAACATGCATCACATTCTATGCTTCACATACTATAGGATTAAAAAAATAAAAAATAAATTTCATGAAGTTTTGACCAAGTTAAGGTGGTTAGACATACGAGTTTTTATATTTTTTAAAAGTTTAAATAAAAAATTCATAATTACTTATTTACTTGGTTAAAAATTACAAAATAATATGCATCACATTGAGACATGAGTCCTTTACTTATATCTAAAATCTTATAAAAAATATTATCATTTTATTGTGGTTAGGGTGGTAAGACAGACACCTACTTCTTATTTTTTCTTTGAAATTTAAGTATTACCACATTGAAATTTCAAATTTTCACCAAATAGTTTCTTTCTTTCTTTAAATAAACCTGTAGTAGTTTAGAAACTACATTCAATTTTCTATAGATTCTATTCTTACATATTTTTGAAATAATATAGATAACTTATTCAAATTTTTATGTCAAGTTTCCTAACTTTGATTTTTCTAAATTTTTTTCCACTTAAGGGCCTATTTTTTCCATGTTGATCCTATACATACCCTATTCGCACACACCAAACTTCTTATTCAGAACCAAAAATATGTTGAATATATATGTACCCATAGAAAAAAATAAGTTGTCCTAGCAAAACATGTAGCTTTTAAGAACAACCTTGAAATATTCAATAAGGCTTGGCATGCTAGCACCGGACCAAAAGGATAGGTCACACATAAAGATCTCCTTACCACATTACCAAGGGACCCATAAAATGGGTCATACATAAGATAGCATAATTACCAAAGGATAGAAAACTTTGAATTATATGAAATATATTCTAGAGCCGATGGGAATGCCACAACCAAGACTAGATCTTCATTTCCATCAGTTTTAGTACCAACTGGAGAAACACAATTAGACATACCAAAACTTGTAACATGCTACATGAATTTTTGGGTAGAAAGGATACCCAAAATAAGCTTTGAGTATAGTAGCCAACATCAAAGTATTAGTCTCCATTATTTTGCATTAACTAACTTTCATGAATATCCCAAAAATGGAGTACTACGATATCTAGATCAAGGATAACATCCATACTACACAACATCATAGCACATGACAAGATAGATCATTTTTGTTTATCATCTAGAGCACAACCTTCCAGATCCCAATTTTTAACATCAATGACAAAAATGTCAAATCTTCTCAACAATCTCCCCCTTTGGCATTGATGACTCAAAAACACAAAAACTACAAAAAAAGACTCCAAGCACTCCCCCTTTGTCAAGCAATTTGCTTCATCTTTTTTTGTTTTTTTTTTTAATTCATTTTCTCCCCGGTTTTTCCATCAAAGGAAAAGGGCCAAATAATAACATTCAGGAAATCAAGTAAAAATAACACTTCTCACATGAAAATTTTTCTTGTACCTTTCTCTCCCAGTTGGAAGAATCTGCTTCCAAGCTAGTACCACATAAACCATTTTGGTGCACATAATGTCTTGTAGATCCAACAAGATAAATGAAGATGACCAGTCTAGAGATAGGCACTATTGTTCACAATCCTCTACATCAGAAAGTATCTTGAAGAGATGATCCAACTAGACCTAAAAAATTTATTTGACCAACCAAAAAGTTTTAACCAAATCTTCCCTATGTCTCTGAGTAGACAATAACCCATCTTGTAACTCACCAAATCTTATTCTTTGTTTTCCATATTTATCTTTGAAGAAGTCAAAACACTTCCCAATAACATTCAATTTAGATTCAATATCATCAATTCTACATCTAAAGTTTTCAACAACAACAAGCCACAGGAGATAGTACCTGCAGATGTAAGACATCTCCTTAATGCATTTTCTTGTCTCACCAATTCATTTGGATAAATTTTGTTTGGATTTAAAACACCTTCTTATGTCCTTCAAATCCTTCCCACAATAATATTTCTTCAACAACTTCTACCAGATATTCCAATAATGAGTCAAAAACATTAGAAATAGTAGTATCCTTTTTGAGCAGATAATCAACTAAGGCATCTCCAATTTTAGGCCTACTGACTGGAGAGTAGGCATACCACATTTCACCAATATTTTTCATATCACCTTCATACAACATCGAATGAACTTTATCTAGATCAAAAGAGTCAGATCCAGGTAGAGACTCTTCCTCCTTCTCCTTCTCTTCTGAGATAGTGATGATATCCTTTGTGTTAATTTTCCTCCTTTTAGGTTCCAAAGAGAAACCACCAATGATAACCTCTAACTCCTTACTGGAAGAGGAACCCTTCTCAAACTAACTAATAAGTGTAGCATTAGACACTATCACACCGGAGCAGAAATCCATCTGCAGGGATGAGAAATAAACTTTACATGCATTTCCTTTTTCTTTCATACATTCTAAATATCTGAAAACTTTATTTTTGATAGTGATGTTGAGCTTCCACTTAATATTCTCTTTTGATGGTAACATATTCAGAAAGTAGAATATTAAACACATGAGCAAAGACTCAAACCAGAAGGGATAACTCTAAACCAAAGACATTCTAATATTATCAATTAGGTTTTCCATTATTAGGCTACATAGGTCAAACTATTTATTTTTCTTCACTATCTTATGCACAAGATACACAACAATAGCCAATGTAGAACCTTCATGATTTCAGAAATAGATTTTATAAGTGATAGCATAAGCAACATACCTTACTACTTAATCGATAATGGTATTTATCAGTAGAGCTTGGGGGTCTTTTTCGATACCAAAATGTTCCTCCACATCTAGGTATGTTACTATCTTCTTCCCAAGGAGGTCACCAACACTACACAATTTAATAATAGATTCAATGGATTCCTTAGTGATCAGATAGCATTTTTCCAAAATGATGTTTTCATCCTTGAATCTACTCAATAGGAACAAGATAGAATATTTTTCAGAAATCCAAGAGAATTCTACACATAAATCCATACCTAGGGCACTTACATTCTACAATTCATTAGTCTTCAACCCTAGTTTCATTTCCTTCATCTTCTGATGATCAAATTTTTCCAACTCTACTCCCTTCAGCCTCAATGGAATACTACCATTAGATTCACTATCAACCAACATAGATTCCACATCACACTTAGCTTCTTCAATCCTTTCATCTCTTAGTGAAACCTATTCTATTTCTTTGCAAACTGTGAGCAATTATTTAAAACTCTACCTTTTATCCTTAATTTCTTATGATGATTTTGTTACCAGAAACTTATATTGATGACACCATCAATTGTACTTTTCTTTTCAATTAGCTGGATTAGATAATTCACTTCTGCAATGACTTGATTTGTGACCAAACTTGTGACAGTTAAAGCATCAAGTACTTTTTTCCTTCTTGCTTGTACACTCTACACCCTTCTTTTCAAAATTTTTGCATAGAAAACAATATCCATTAAATGATAAGTATCTTTGAGCATTTGGTTGCCTAGCTTAAGGTCTTTTGTTGGTGTTCTAGAGTTCTAGACCTTGCTTGTTACAACAGATCTCACTTCATCTTCAACTACTTTGTCTTTGCCCTTAATGTTTTGATTTGAGCTTTCACTTGAGAAGCGAAGTCCTCCCTTATCCTTGTGACATTTCTGTAGGGACAAAAGCTGATCTAGAATTATGCTACTTTCACATACTCTTGCTTTTGATTTCATCCTTCTTAAATCTTGATCTAACTTCTCATTTTCTTCTAATTTCTTTTTGAGATTTTTTTCCTTCTTCTTGCATTCATCCATTTTTTTTTTATAGTAACTTTGAGATTTTCTTTATTCTTCTTGCATTCATCCAATTGTAGCTCGTTAAATACATAATACTTTCCTTTGACTCCTTTAATTCCTGGCTAAATTCTTTATGTCTTTCTTTTATTTTTGGATTTTCTCCCTTAGCTTTGAGATATAGGCATTTGCCTCCATTTTTTCTTTCAATTCTTCATTTTTAGATTTTGTGCTTTCCATATCATCTAACAATGTCTTTAGTTCTTCATCAAAGTAATGGTCTCCTACCACTTTGTCAAACTACCAATTTCTCCCTCAAGCAGTTAAGCTTTATCTACAAGGGACGAGGCTCTTATACCAATTCAACAGTTTGGATAACTGAGAAGGGTGGTGAATCGGTTATCATAAAATAATTTTCTTGACTTTACTTTATCTAGAGAAATCTTCAATCAATCAGGTAATAATAAAATAGATATGAACATGAAAGAAAATAACAACACCATGCACAATGAACACCAAAATTTATGTGGAAACCCAAGATGGGAAAAACCATGGAGAATGCTAATTCTCAATTATAGAACACCAGTTAAGGTGATTTTTACAAGGGCTCACTGCCAAATTTTTCACTACAGGTAAGGCTCATTGTCAATGGGATCACTTCCCAATTAATACAAAAACATATGATTACAAAATATTCTCATTAAAAAAAATGAACTAATGAAGTTGTAACTATATATGCATGAAGTCAGTTCTAGTTTGGAGCACAATATCTATTTGTAGCAAATCTGGTCAAGAAACTTCTGCCCACTTTCCTTGCACAACCTCTACACTACTAATTAATTCTTCTTGACACTTTCCTTCCACTTCCTTCTTTGTTTCTTATCGCATAATCCTTCACACCCTTGTTCGCACACACCAAACTTCTTGTTCGGAAGCAAAGAGATGTTCAATATATATATGCACCCATACAAAAAAAAAGTCAGCCTAGAAAAACATGTCAACCTTGAAGAAAATCCTTGAAATATTCAATAAGGCTTGGCATGCTAGCACTAAACACAAAGGATGGGTAACACATTTAAATATCTCCTTACCACATTACCAAGGGACCCATAAATGGGCCATACATAAGATATCATAATTACCAAAGGATAGAAAACTTTGAATTACATGAAATATATTCCAGAGCTAATGGGAATGCCACAACCAAGAACAAATCTTGATTTCCATCAATTTCAGTACGAAGTGGAGAAACACAATTTGACATACCAAAAAATTGGAACATGCTACATGAATGTCTAGATATCAAGGATACCCATAATAAGCTTTGAGAACAACAACCAACATCAAAGGATTAGTCTTCATTATTCTGCATTAACTAACTTTCACGGATGTCCCAAAAAAGGAGTACTACCATATCTATATCAAGGATAACATCCATACTACACAACATCATAGCACATGACAAGAGAGATCATTTTTGTATTTCATCTGGAGCACAACCTTTCGGATCCCAAGTTTTGACATTAATGACAACAATGCTAGATCTTCTCAAAAACTTCTGAACAACCTGTCCACCTCATCAGAATGTCACTACTCCATAATACACAACAAGGATGTAGATTACCATTTACTCGATCCCATCATGCCACGTGTTTGAATTTTCACCATTGTCACCCAGGTCATTGTGACTAGGTCCCACTTGCAATACTGCCTTCACATTTATATTGATAAAGGTCTCACTGATGCCATACAGTCTCATCGATAATTCTTCCATAATCCTTATCACTCCATGGAAGAGACATTCATACAATGCTATTTGATGCCCTCATGTCTCATTGATAAGATGAACATCACCCCATCAAAGAGACATCTCCCATTCTCTTGTTGACCACAAACTATCACATCGACAAAGTGACTATTGGGCCATCGAAGAAACTCCTGTTCAACTCTTGGCAATACACTAGTGTCCCACCCATCTGAAGAAGATGTATAACCTTAAATCACTAGGAAGAGGGTCCTGTCACCCTCACAACTTCAACAACATAAGTTGTAACTTATGAGACCTACAACCAACAATACAAATTCACCGAAAAAATAGAAACTATTTGAACATTGTGACTATAAATTCCTACACACATAGGGTTTAATTGATAAACCATAAAACACCTAAAGGTGAATACAATTCAGTTCTAGGTGTATCCTTTACTTCCTAAACCTGCAGAGCACATCATTGGAATTCTCTCGAAAAACCCATATTGAATCTTACACTGGATTTTTCTTTTGAGTCGTTGGAATTTTTTTTACAACATAGTGTAAATATTGTATGATAATAATACAACATATAGGAAAATTTGTAATATTTATAGAATTATGCAACCTTCACTAGCCACTGTACCAGTGTATCCAGAAACTGAACCATAAATCTTTCACAAACACTTTTTGTCATCATGCACTTTAGTTCAATTTAAACTTATCTCCTTTGCATGACCTAACTCAACACCTTTTTGGTACCTTCATGACATTTATTTTTCCTCTGCACATCCTTCTTCCTTGCATGGTCACTTCACATCACATCTGATACTACCTTGACATTACTGAACACTTCCAAACAACGCTTTCCTAGGATCAAGTATTACACCCTTCTTATCCACCTCTTTGACATCAATGACACCATTATATGCTTTTGCACAGTGTTGATGTTTTTTTCCATGACAACAACTCAGATAGAATATAATATCCTATCTCACTTAGACATAATATAGTATCCTATCTCTCTTGAAAGGTAAATATCTATCTGCAAGCCTTAAGAAATAACCCCAAGGTCTCTAATGTCAAGTCTTGACAATGCAATAAAACAACTCAGAGATAAATGTTAAATTGTTGGTTTTCCAAAAAGGGCCTTACAAAAAAATGCTAGAGGTTCTTAGGTTCATCAAATATGGAAATATATTGATGCTTGTTAATCCTAAACTAACCCAGATTTTAAAGAAATGACAAAAGAGATAAAGGGTTTTAGATAAATCTAAATCTAAATCCTAGAATCAACTATGAAAATGACTAAGCATTTAAAGTGGACCAGCCCCATCAAACCAATTCTTGCTAAACTTAGATTAACCTACAATATCACAAAAATAGTGATATCTCCTAAGGTATAAAGATTTTCATATTGCAAAGCATTCACACATCAACCCAAATATAGCATTGAAATGAATAAATACCCACAATTGAACTAGGCACATTAGATATAGGCCTAGGATAACTTTACATAGCCACTTACATTCAACAAGTATCTAAAAGTATAGAACAAGGGTTGCTTAAACACTTCAAATATTCTACCATAAACACAACTGAAACATAAATATCTCTAAGATTATCTAAAGAGTAACTTAAAGAAAACTTTCAAAATATGAAATACAAGAAACCATGCATAGATGAATAACACAATGAAGACAACCAAATTTCAATGTCTTATTTTATATTTGATTCACCCAAAGTTTGCAAAAATTCAAGTTTTTCAAGTATCTCAAGTATTACAGAGCTTCTTATAATGCCTTAGCTAAAACTCTAACTCCTTTCCAATTGTCTAACCTTAAAAAATGAGGGGAAAAACTCTATTTATAGCAATATACACTTAAGGTGGCCCAAATTAGGGTTTACAAGTTAGGTCATCCAAGAAGGTCAGCCAAAATTCCCTCCTAAATTTTTAAGTTCAAATTTATATTAAAATAATGGAGGTCAGCCTCCAAAAGTCAAATTTTAGCAATAAATTCTTCCCAGGCATGGAATCCAAGGTGTAGTCATCCTATCCCATAGTAAAAATTGGTATTAATGAAAAATTCTCCTAGGCCATCAAGCTAGGTCACCCTTTTCTCCTCTGTCCACTTCATCTTTTCTAGAAATTTATTTAATTTTTTCAAGAACTGGGTGTTGGTTAATTTTATAGAACCAAACTTAGTCTCAGTCCTAGCCTATGAATTTACCACAACTCAATTATTAGCAAGGTTGAGGATTTCCCAACAGTTAAGTAAAGTAATTAGTACTCCACCTCTTCTCTTCGAGCTCTATGAAACCCAGGGAGGGTAATCACATGCATACTCATAATATCTCACATTAGGTCAAGAGTATTTCCTCACACAGATGCATTATCACAAGAAACTCACCTTATCAAAGGCTCAGTAGACCTTAGATAAAACTGTTACTTATTTCAAGAAATGCACTTATATACTTAAAGTTGGTGTGATATAGTTTAGAGTATTTTATGAATCATTCTTCATCTTGACTCCTAGGCCAAATTCAATACTACCTCAACTGACCATAAGATAAACTAATAAAACAATTAGTGTCCTATCTTATGGAGAAGAAGAGTTATAACTCATAATCAATTGATAATACAATTCTGATTGAACTTCAGAAATCAATGGAATATTAGAATACCACTTTATAACATCTAACTCACTATGTTTCAAAATATCGCTTCCTTACCAAATCCTATATCCTTTTCTCAAAAAATAGTGACCTCATTCTAGCATTTTATTAACTCATTGAACTAAAGCATAAAACAAGTTTATCCATTTGGTGCAAATGACAGAAGACAAATGAAATCATAATTAACAACTTGGAAGAAAATACATAGGAGAGCAACATTTTAGAACTAAAATTCTTCTTCATTTATGATATTGCTTTGTAAAACCATATTTAAGATCTGTATACAATATAACCTTCACCTTAGATTTGCTTCTGATATATCTACTAAAGTATCTATTTACATTCTATTATGTTATTTAGAGCATAGTATCCACTATGACTTCTCCTAGGCTCAAAATTCTAAACTCTCCTTTTTTAGTTGTGAAATCCCCTTTATAAAATAGGGGAGCAACAAGCACCCAACTAAATTACAATTTCACTTTCATTTTTGTTCATTTCAAAAACCTAATTCTAATTGAATCCTCAAAGAACTCCCTAGGTGGTTTCATACACAATCATTTGAGAACAGGGGAGGACAAAAGGAATAAACCATGTGTAGGACACTAGTAGTCATTGTCACAACATGCATTGTTGAAGAAAAAAAGATTCCATTCATATCTTCTAGAGGACTTCCACAACAACATGGGAAAGAAAAAGACAAACCATGGATACATGAAAATAAATACCTCCTATGAAAAGACCATGGTCTCATCAAAAATTAAAACAAGGTGGTGATGCTATTCAGATTCGTCGACATTAGAGAATGCTCAACCGCTCCTTGTCCTCGATGAAATTGGTGGGATCATCACCATGTCATCATCGAAGCTCCCATATGGCAATAGAGAAGGGAGGTACTAGCCATAGTCCAAATTAGTATCAACCTCATCATCCGAAGGAGTATCAAAAATAACAATAGGAGAATTGTGTTTGCCTAGGTAGGCTCTATGACTTTTCTCTTTTTTCCTAGCCTTCTTCACTAGCTATACTAGTTCCTTTCCTTTGAACTTGACCAATTCTCCCAGAAGGGTCCTATTTTTCAAGCGGTATGTACTCTGCACAATTGATTTCTTCTTATGACCTCTATCCTTCCTTTTACCCTTTGAAACCTAAGGAGAAGCTAGGGCTTCCTGCTCAATTATATCTTCATGACACTCAAACACGTTGAGATAGCTAAACATTCTAATAGGTTGAATTGTCGCACTTGTTTCCCCCATTTTCAAAACAAGAAAAATTTAACGATTCAGAATAAAGCTACAAGGAGATACACCTACAACCTAGACAAATGTGGCCAACCTATCAGAGAAATTCCTAACCAAATTGGAGGACCTAGTTTGAAACCAAGCTACTAAGGACAAGAAAATTCAACTCAAGACAAACAAATAGCCTCTTACTCCACTTCACACTTTGCATCACATACACTGTAGACTAAAAATATGGTGAGAATGAACAAAAATCAACCTGCATTAAATAGAAAAATTGAGCATGCATAATTAATAATTCAATAACTTCTTGCGAGAGTGAATTGGTAACTTAACAGTTTAGCTATGAATCTAGGCTATTGATCTTAGAACAATTAAATTTCATCTAAGGTAGCCATGGGCATTTTTTTTTACCATTATCAACTCACTCCTAGAAAACAATGATGCTATCTCAAATGCAGCCACATTTTTTGCTAGCCTTGATTAATCATATGTGATCTGACATTTAGGATATATCGCTAACTTAATCCATGCCTTTTCATTTATATCAATGAAGTACATGAGACCAGTTTACTCTATTGAGAGAAAATTTCCTTAGATGCTTCATTACTCATCATTGATCTTCCTCAACGTCTAGGGTACAACCTACGATGAAAGTATTCATGTAATGATTTTTAGTTTGTTGGATCATCCTATTTTAAAAATGTATCAAAGGTTCCTTAGTCCTCCCACTGCTTTCCCTTTTGCTTTAGGAAAAATCCTCAGGATCCTACCACGTTGCCCATTCCATATAGCAGTTATTACTTGTCGTTGATTTACTTCATCCTCACCTAGCTCCATCAACAATGCAAGTGTTTTATGCAATGAAATCTCAACCCTTGGATCTATGGCCCTCCTTATCACTTATGTTCCTCCATCACAAATCTCCAATTCAAACCTTACACCTAGGTTCCTATCAGTGACAAGAGATGTAGTGGAGGCACCAGATTTAGACACATACACCTGCATAAAAATCAATGGCACAAAAGGGATCATTCATAGGATCTCATCATATTATCAAAGAAAACCTTTTTTAGAGAACATTGCTTGTCCCTAATTCAAAACTTAAGTTTAAAAATGAATTCATGATGAGTGATAAAATATAAGGCTATCACTCATCACTAATTCTCCTTATATAGTTTGTGAGCAATAAGCGATGAGAGGGTTTACAAAGTTTACAATGTGCATCATGGATCACTAATCTAGAACTGAGTATTTAAAACATATCCATGATCATGCGATCTAAAGGAAATTACATCATATCACTCATCACTGATCCAAGTTTATCATTTTATGACCATCCACGATGAGCGATAAGAGCAAAAGGCCAAAGCATCGCTTATCACTATTATAGATTTGAAGGTTCAAAAGCCATTAGCGATGAGCGATGTCAAAGAAAATACCATTCTAGCACTTGTAGCCAATTTGAGGTATGTACCTATGAAGAAATCAATGATGAGTGACATGTTATGAGGGCCATCAAGAATTAAGTTGAAATTTTGAGCATGTGCACTTAAGTTGTTCTAATGAGGGGTATCCCCTAGGATGATATTAGAATAATAGGCCTAAGACTTCTAAATCATTAAATACAAAGGATGTAAAGGTCAAAAAATACTTAATTTAACCTTATAAGATGGGAATTTCAGATCTAGGCAAGAGAGACGACTCTCTTGACGACATTGATAGACATGAAATTTTTATCTGACCAGATATAGGAACCATGAGGTTAACAACAAAATAGAATGTTACAAGCAACTAAAATGAACAAAACCATAAATCCCCATACAAGAACCCTATATCAGATTTAACAAAGGTTTTATATAAAAATAAAGATCCTTAGGGTTCAAAATGAGCACTTCAAATTTTGCAAAATATGAAACTGCCATCACTGGGTCTAAGTTAGCTTGGGTTGGAGTAGACATCACATTAATTCTTTCTCTGGATGAATTTAACTCTACTTCATATTTGACTAAGGTTTTATCCCAGTCAACATACAAGATATTATATATATCTAGATAGGAGATGTAAATTGTAGCATCCTCTAATTGATCCTTAACCACTGGACCTTCTACACTTGGAGAGTACACCTCATGCCACCATTGTTGCAATTGTGCCACATTCAGGTCCTTCTATCTAAATTTCTTCCTTCTTGTAACCATTTCCAAAAAAGAATTGTAGTTGTCTAAGACCTCCTTTACCTTGATCTGGGCCTTGGATAATTTCTTGGGTGTTTTCATCTTGAGTTAATTTTTGAAATTGAAAGCTTCTATCCACTCCATGGAATTATGGGCATCTTGCATGGTAATGGCACCCTCTTTAACCAGAGTCTCTACTGGAATTGTAAGGATTCTCTCCAATTCTTTAAAAATTGTATCATTCGGTGGTTGTTTGCAATCATCAAGGAAATATGTTATATTCTTGGGGAGGAAGGATGATTTCTCATAAATTGACAACACCTTTTCAATCATTTTTTCCCCTCTTTCACTGACACCATGTAGCCATTCTTGTGAATCTTTCACATAAGACTTTAGTCTCTCTATTTCTAAGCTTGCTTCCTTGGACAAAAATCCCTCTAGAAATGAAGATCTCTCACTCATTTTGGACTACAGAGGTTTGATCAGATGCTAGATATACCCATGGACCTCCCTCAATTTCCTCTACAATTATTCATTTTTTGCAATCTCTTTGTCCAATATCCTTAGAATTGCCTAAGAGGATTCTTGAAAGTCTTCCTTTTCTTGTTCCTTTGTGGATGGACCTAAATTGATAGTATGCACCTTGTAGTCTGTCGATCTTATCTCATCCTTATACTTGTTTTCCACAGGGACAACAACATGGATAATTATGTTATTGAACACATCTCTTGCAAATTTAAAGATTGTTATAGCCCTCTTTCTTTCCTTAGGTTACCCCCACTTCTCTAGGAGTTTGTCCCAACTTGGAGTTTCATCCTCCACAATAATTTCCTTCTTTTTTAACCTCTTTTCTAAACAGTTTGGGATAGCAGGTTCCTCTATCCCCACATTCTTCTAAGGAGTATCACATTTAGATTGATCATGAGGAGGACTTTCTTCAACAACTTCTACACTTTCCTCATCTTTTCCTTTTTTTTCTGCTCCCTGTCCTCACCATCTTTATCTTCATACTCATATTCTGAATTGAGCATATCAATATCTTCACCTATCTTAGGTTGACAAGTCATCTCCACAGTAACCTTTGAGGTTGTCTCCTTGTTGAGATCCTTCTTCTCCCCCAATTTGTTCACCAAGTCATTTAACTTCCCATCCTTGGGTGTAGATACTTCTTCACTCTATGTTTCTTCATCAAGATTATCAAGCAATCTCTCTTCTCCACCTAATTGTTCATGTTCCTTTAGGACCTCATCATTTTGAATATTTTGTGTTGGAGATGGAGAAGGGGAATTATTTCCTATAGTTGTTCTCTCTGCATCCTTTGTAGGATCATTGATTGGCACTTATTTAGTATGCACCTTCTCAATTTCAACTCTTGATTCCCCTACAAGAGCCACCCTTTGTTTTGGTGAAATCCTTCTCACATATACCTATAGCTTCTCCCTAGAACTTTCAATTTCCAAAATCTTGGGAGGGGTAGTTCATTCCTTCATAGCCTTTTTTCTCTTATCCATTCTTTGTCCCTCAGTTACTAGTTTCCTCTTCTTGGTAGGCTAAGGAGTCTCCTCTCCTTCTTTGGTAATTTCCTTAGAAGTTTTTCTTTCCTTTAATATAGGTTGCCTCTCAGTTTTCTTCACCTACCCTTGACTCCTTATCCTTCTCTTTAGACTGAGAGGCCTTTTTTCTTCCTAATCATCCCCATGTTGAGGCTTTGTAATATCATCCTTAGTAGCCTCAGTGTCATCCTCAAAATGAGATTCAAGGTTTCCCACCAGGTCATAGGTGAACTAGGCACCATCCACTTGCAACTCTATGATATTATGCTTGACCCACAATCTAGAATATCTCTTCACAGGGTCATTTATTTGATCAATATCAACTACTTATTTTGACCAATTCACTAATGGAATGGGTTGGTTTTTGTAGGGCTCATAGTCATGATACTATATAAGATCTCCCTCATCTTCATTAGCCTAATTTGGCACTTGGTCTACTTTGTAAAGTCTGATAAGTTTCAAAGGTAGCCTAAAGTACCTTCTCTTTATAACCTCAAATTCATCTCTAAAATTTTCCCAGTAATCTTCTATGTGATCCTTGTGTCTATACTCCCTATTGGCTTGCTTTTGTACTTTTCCATAGGGATCAAAAGTCTCCCGGTTAGTGCATGAATATAACTCATATTGCACCACATCTCTTTCTCTGAATGTTGGGCACTTTGGAGAGGGGAAATCTTCCAGAGTGCCAGTCCTTAATGGAAATTCATCTCTGAGCCCCTTCCTATGCATATACTATAATACTGTCTCAAATGCAACCACTTTACTTGTCAATTCTAGAAAAAAGAGTTTGTTAGTAGGATAACTTGGCATTCTTATTGGGACCACAAGAGATCCTTGTATCCTAATGTAAGAGAACCTCTGAAATTGTATGAACCATGGTCCATATTGCCTAATCAACTCCATTTCCTTCACAAATATTCTTAAGTGAAGAGCACCCTACAAAAATCTAGGGATATACATAAAGAAGGAATCATTTTCTATCCTATAATTTTATGTCTTGTACTGGAGTTGAGGGTAAACATCCCATATTCAATCCTTTCTAGGAACCCCTCTACAACTTAGACCCTGGAATTGTTTTTACTTTCCAACATGTAGACAAGATAAGATGTCATTGTGAACACATTAGTATCTCTTACACTTCTTATCTCTTTATCCAAATTGTCACTCAAGATACTTTTCCAACGATAGTAGTTTCCTCCCATAATCTGAGTGATTGGATAGAACATCCAGGTTCTGAAACTGAATGCCAATTCAAATCCCATTGCTCTACCTAGGAGCATGATAAGATCATGGTATTCCATTTTTAAATAAATCCTATGTAACTACTTTAGGAGCTTTCAATAATGTGGTTTTGGCTTGGCTATCCATGAACTATTCATCATATCCAAAGCCCTAGCAATATCCTTGACATAAAAATCTTTTGCTTCCTAGATGTTGATCTCTTTGATGAGCTTGTGGTGAGAAGCAATATTGAAGGTTTTAGCAATTGACTCTTCGGTTAAGTTAGCCACGACTCTTCCTTGTGGTCCAACTATTATCCTCTTGTTAGCATCATAGTGTTTTTCACATTCTAATACTAATTATGGGCACAACAATGTGGGTGGAAACCTTGTTACCTGAGCCAATCCTGTGTGTGTAATAATTTGTGCCAGTTGGGTAGGTGTATTGCCAAACATCCTCTATTGGAAATCATCATAATCAATGTTCCCCATATTTGTATCAACTATCTTTGTCCATGTGGAAGAGATCCTTGACTTTGGCCAAATCCCTTTGAAATCATATTGCATTCTCTTTGTCCTCTTCTTGACCTCTTCCTGCACAAGTGTAGACTTTGACTTGGAAGTTTTTCCAAGACTCGGATCTACCTACATCTATTAGAAAACATCATAATCACCATGATGTTAGTCCTTGATAAGCTCATTATTAAAATCATATACATAAAAATATCTTAATTAACATCAAATGCTCTTCATTCATCTCAAAAATCTAAAGGTAATTGCTCATAAATCAATGCATTTCAAGATTTTAAGGGGCTAGAGGATTTTCAAAATTTTTTACTTGAGGCAAATTCTCTATAGGAAATAAGGGTCATAAATTTTGAGATTGAGTAGATTCTCCAGAGGGACCAAAGTTAAAAAAATCCAAGGTGGGAAGTGTTGGTGTTTTTTCCAGCAAAACCAAGTAATTCTGTAAGAAGTAGTCAACTCCTATGATGAAGAATTGCTAGGTCAGTGGCCAACACAATGAGCATAGGATTTTATGATCCATACTCCTTCACTTTAGGCTCCATGAAACCTAGGAGGGTAATCCCAATTGTGTTTTTGTGAAGTACATTTGATTAGTGACACATTGATACATAAATTTATTCCTACTTATTGCAAATAAAATTATTCTCACTGAAGATTTGGTGGATGTTCAAGTGAGTGATTTAGCTATTTGCTAGGAATTGGGGTATTTCTACCTATACTATCCTTGAATTTTTTTTAATTGAATATTGTCCTATCTTAAAGTATAGGGATAGGAACATTATCTATTAATTTTATGCAAGATTTTCTGATAAAATGACTAGTGTCTCATCAATTGGAGCAACGAAGTCGAATATACAAGGATCAGTAGTTTATAAATTACTCAACTTAGAAATAGGCAGACTATTTTCACATTGCTTTGCATTTATGAAAACTTGTTGTGCTTGAAACACATACTTCTTATGAATCTTAAGTAATTTCTTACAAAGTTTAGAACCCTACTCAAGCATTTTAATTAACTTCTTGAGTTAAAGCTGAAAACAAAGTAATACATTCGAATGAAATATCAAAAGACTGATATACATAGGAGAGTATTTTCTTTGAGACTGATATTTGTTTTGATATTAGTAATTTCTATAAAACTTATTTTAGATCAATACATATAGGAATTCCTACCCAAGAGAGACTACTAGCCTATTATCAGTCTTCTATTCAAAGTGCCTTTTTTGAACATAGCTTTCACCTAAAACCCCTATTTAGACTTCAAAATTTGACCTGTGTAATAAGATCTAAAATCCCTTTTATAGAATAAGGGAGCAACAAGTGTTAGGCTTAATTACACTTACATTTCATTTCATTTGCACTAGAATTTGAGATATTCTTAGTTTGTTACATACAATCATCTAAGGAAAATGGAAGAGTAAAAGACCACATTCCATATTCCTTGAATGAAGACACGCCAACTCCTTGAAAGGAAAAGTTTGTTGCAACTGTTTTGAATCCTCATCCTTGTTGACCAAAGAAGATTAGTAGTTCCAACACAAACTTGTAAATTTTCAGGAAAAACATACATGCCACCAAGGTTAGCTAGTCTGGCACTTCTACACACTAGCCCGAAAACATTCCACCTCAGCATATGAAACAAGAAATCACATCAGTGTTGAATAGGACAATCCTAACAAAAAGGGCATGGTTTTATCAAAAAAAAAAAACACGACATAGTCATCACTCTGATTCATCAACCTTTGAGGACAATTTTCCATGTTTTACTCATAGTGGGACTAGAGAAACTATCACCACTTCCCTATCAAAATTCACCGATAGTACCAGGGAGAGGGAATAATAATCACCCTCTGGATCAGTGTCACCCTCACTATCTAAAGGGTTATTAGAAACCTCATATGGATAATTACATTATTTTGAATAGGCCTTATAATGCTCATTCTCTTGCCTTGCATTCTTTTTATATTTCACCATCCTCTTCTTTCTATGTTTGACTAATTCTTCTCAAACTATCTACTTCTATGGACTTTAATTTTCCTTGTCACTATACTCCTTGAATTTCCCAAATCATATTCTTCCTTTTGGAATTTTAGGAGCTCATTGCATTCCACTTTCATCCTCAAGAGCATCTTCCTTAGACTCAAATAAAATCAGCTCCTTAGACTCTCTAATCATCATGGCATACCTACTTGCCTAAAACAAGAATGTCTACACATTACTCAAGAGAATTCAATTCCCATGCAATTCTTATTAGCCCTTGACTGTCATTCATTGCAAAATGCATTATGACAAAGAAGATCAAAAAGAAATTTGTATTAAATAGGAAATTTGAAGCATGCATAATTAATGACTTGAAAGCTCTTCAGGCGAGTGAGTTGATAACTTAACAGATCGGTATTGAATCTAAGCTGTTGATTTTAAAACATTCAAAAATTCATCCATGGTGATATGAGCCTTGTTTTTTTATGTCCTTAGCAACTAGCTCATAGAAAATGGTAATGCCAACTCAAGTGTTATGATCTATCAATTAGCATGTATCACCAACTTAATCTATGATTTCATTAATATCGATGAAGTACACAAGACCAATTTTTCTTAGAGGAAAACTTTCTTTATATGCTTCATCGCTTCATCACTAATCTTCTCCAAATTTTGTAGTGCAATAGTGATGAAGTTATTCATGCAATGCTTTTTAGTCCATTGGATCATCTTCCTTTAAAAATTTATCAATGGTTCCTCAGTCCTCTCGCTGCTTTCCTTTTTGCTTTATGCTAAATCCTTAGGATCTTGCTACGTTGCTTGTTCCATGTAGTAATCGTCACTTGTTTCTCATTTACTTCATTCTCATCTAACTCCATCAGCAATGTAAACATCCTTGTGATGACCTTTAGCCCTTGGTCTAGTGGCCTAACCTTTTAGTCACATTTGTCCCTTCATCATGCATCACTAATTCAAAATTTGTGCCTAGGATCCTATCAATGAGGGAAGATGTTGTGGAGGAATCATATTTAGACACGTACAAACATCATAATGAATGGTACAAAAAAAATCACTCATAGGATCATAGCAAAATAGAAAAAAGATAAAACTTTCAGAGGACACCCACCACTTATCACTAATTCAGAACTCAAGTTCTGAAATGAATTTGGGATGAGCGATATAACATAAGCCCTTCATTCATTGCTAATTCTCCTCATATATTTTGCAAATAATTAGAAATGGGAGGATTTACAAAATTTATAAGGTCCATCACATATTGCTAATGCAGGTTTTATGTTTAAACCATATCAATGATCACACGATATAAATGAAATTGCATCATATCGCTCATCGCTAATTCAAGTTTATCTTTTTATGACCATCCATGATGAGAGATAAGAACACAAGGCCAGAAGCATCGCTCGTTGCTATTACAAATTTGAAAGCTCAAAATCCATTAGAGATGAGTGACATCAAAGGAAAATATCATTCTATCACTCGTCGCTAATTCAAGGTGTGAACCTATGAATAAATCAGTGATAAGAGATAAAGTTATGAGGGCCATCAAGAATTAAGTGGAAATTTTGAGCACGTGCACTTAAGTTGTTCTTAAAAGAGGGGAATTTCTCAGATATGAGAATAATAGGCTCAAGATTTTGGAATATAAAAGATGTAAAGACCAAAAATCCCTTACTCAAACTTATAAAATGGAAAGGTCCAAACTTAGACTTGAAGGACCAGTTACCAGGTGACAATGAATGACATAAGATGTTTTAAAATGACTAGCAATGGGTAATTGATAGTAAATGACCAAATAAAACCTTGTAAGCACTTATAATGAATAAAACCATAAACCCTCAAATGAAAATCTTACATTCAAATGTAATAAGGGTTTTTTTTTAAATGGAAAGAGAAAATTTTTGAGGGTTCCATCAGGAAGGACCCTAAAGCACCCTAAGTGTAGATAAAACATTAATTTTCCAAAGTGAAGCGAAAGACCAAAATTCAAAGGAACCTATACCTTAAGGGGAAAAGGTGAAACCTAAAGCAAAGCAAGAAACAAAAGCAAGTGAAGAGATGGTCCCTACCTTGGGTGGGGCATGTGTGCAAAATTAAATAACACATAGGATCAGATCCACTTCTCCTTTGATCCCCTTTTGACATAAATGACAACATATTCCAACAATCTCCCCCTTTGTCATTGATGGAAAAACCTTAAATGCTCAATGATGCTAATTAACCAATTCAATGTTTGTACCAATATCATCTTTACATTCTCAGTCTATTGTTGCTTTCTCCAATGCTCCTCTTCGAGAATTTGCATTACTTTCTCCCCCTTTGACATCAATGGAAAATGGTTCACTCCTCCTGAAAGCACTCTCCCTTTTGAAAAGTTGTGCAAAGGGTCTAGCTATTGTCTAATATCCTCCTTTGACATTCCTTTTCCTTTGCTCATCCTCATGAGAATCTTCACAAATTTCTTTATTATTCTCTACTTTGAGCATTGCTCCCTTCTTCTCCCCCATGCTCAATTATTTTGAGCACTTTCTCATCCATTCTCCTCTTCTTTATCTTAGGTCACCATACTACTATAGCCTTCACTTCTTCTTAGCAATGGCAAAGGAATTTTGCTCCACCTTTGACTGATACCAATTTAAAACATTTTTTCTCTCATGCCAATTTTTGCATTCAACCTTTTTACTGCAATGGGAATACCATATGCTTCAACTACTCCATACAAATTTTAAAAAATATATCCAATGCCAGTTGAAGTCCCATTACATGCTCAATGCCAATCAGGTATGATATCAATTATAGATATTTTGATTCATGCTTTATAACAATTGATATCATATACTTGACACCAATTAATGATATCATGCCCTGATACCAATTATCATTCTGATACAAAATGTGAATGTGTTCACTTTATGCTATGTACCAATTGATATCCAGGACTACACTATATCAAGTATAACTTTGATACCAATAGCAGCTCCCCCTTAGACCTTGCCCCATTCTCTTCTTAGCATACTCGAGCATGAGCTTCATTTTAGGTTCTATACCAACTAGACTATTCTGAACCACTTTATGGTGGTCTGATACCAATTTAAAAACAAATATACATAACACCTTCCTTTTGGCCATAACTCTTCTTCTTGTAGGAAAGAAGCATTTCTCTTGATAGAGCATCTACACCACTTTTTCTTCAAAGACTGATACCAATTGTTGATATCAATTTTTGTAGCTTACTATCCAATTCTCTGTTGATAATCTTACCCTCTGACGAGCATTTCAAAGAGCAAGAATGTGACCATAAATCTGCTACCACCAAGTCCTTAGAAATTTGTAAAACATTTTTTACCTGACTTGATTTCCATTTCACCTTTCTACGGATGAATAATGTACCAATTTAACTCCCCTTGGACTAAATCATGCCCCATCACTACAAATTAGTGATGTAAGGTAGAAGCAACCTCATGGAGCATTGCCTTCAACTCTTTCTCTCTCTAGACCTTCTTTTTCTTCCTTTTTGTCACACCTTCCTTCTTTACAAAAGTATGTGAACCATTGTTCACTCTGGAAGATGTATCCTTCCTCTTTCTATATACTGTAGGTCTTACAAGGTCTAATCTACACTCTTTAGCTATGTGACCAAATTTCTCACACTTGTAGCATACTACATACATATTTCTTGCAGGAGCAAATGAATTTCTATCTACATATTTTGTGCTCCTTTTAGGTGCAGCTCTACAATCTCTAGCTCTATGACCAAACTAATTATAGGTAAAATAGTAACCATAAAAACATGGGGAGTACCTTGTCATAGTGTTCCTATAAAGAAGATGAGGGGGCCTTCTTTGATTCATTTTTTTCATGTATCTCATCCTAGTATGTCTTTCTACATCAACTTCCTTTGTGTAATGATTTTTTTTTAGGTTTCTAGGAACTGGTTTCACCATCTTTTTGTCTGCTATGACCTCCTTCAACTTAGCAATAGTATCCTTATCTGGTTCCTTCATCTCAACAATGGTAGGATTCTTTTCTCCTTTTTCTTTCTTCACTCCAATAGTGCCTTTTTCTAATCTTCAATTTCTAGAGGTACTTTCTCTGGAGCAACTTGTGTAGGCTTCCTCATTCTTGGTGCTACATCTTTATTCTACTATAAAAAATTTCATACAATTTGGCAGATGCATTTTTGGCTAGGCTTTTACCATTTTCAAAACCAAGAACAAACTTTTCTCTTGGTTTTGATGGGTTTTGTGAACTCCTAGTTCATTTAGTATTCTTGAGCCACCCTTCAACTTTAGGCCTTTATCAATCTTTTCTTTATCTTTTTCTAAGTCTTTTCTCAAGGCCATTATTTCTACCTCCAACATCATGAACTCATCTGATTTAGATTGTACTTCAATCTGAACTACATCTTTTTCTCTTTTTTCTCATTCTACTTGTGTCTTCAAACTAGATATCATTTTATTAGATTCTTCAAGACTTTTAGTTAGTCTATCTATCTCTTTTTGAGAATGCAACTTTTGTTCTTCATTCTCCTTCAAACTTTTTATCTGATTTAGAGCACAAATGAGCTTACCTTCAAGGTCCACTTCTTCTTCTTCTTTACTAGAGGTTTCAACTTCATCTTTATCAGATCTCTCAATCTCTTCATCATAGGTCATTGGAAATGATTCAACCACATAGAAACTTCCATGATCATCATATGATCTACCATTTACATCAAATGACCTACTTTCTCTTCTTTTCTGTGGATTATTTTTACTTTCCTTTTCCTTATCAAAATCATTTAATTCACCATAAAAAAATTTAGAAATAAAATGATTGTGGTTACCTCTATGTATTTTAAAGCCATTTCTTGATCTTCTGAAGGAGTCAACTTGCTCTTCACTGGTCTCTTGTGATATAGATTTAGATGTTTATTCTTCATCATATCTTGTTACAGCTTCACTTATACTTAGACTTTCAGATTCACTTTCATATTTCTTAGTCAATTCCTTCATTTCCTTTTTACCATCCTCTTCATACATTCACTTCAACTTGTTCCAAACTTCATGTGATTTTTGATAATGCATGACTTTGACCAACAAAGAACTTGATAGTCCATGAAGAATTATATCTCTTGTTGTAGCATTATCCTCATATGCCTTCTTTTCAGCTTCAATTATTGGAGGTGTACTAGACACTATATATCCATTTACAACTGACATCAAAACATCAAATCCTATGGATCCCAAATATCCTTCCATTAATCAGGTCCAAAAAATATATCTTGATCCATCAAAGATAGGTCCATCATATGCAAGTAAACTTTATTGATTAACCATTGTGTTCACTCTACCAAGATCTACTTGAGATGATTAAGCTTATCCTAAGAAACCTAGGGCTTTGATAGTAATTGTTGGAACACAATGATCTACTTAGAAGTGGGTGAATTATTAGATACTAAAACACATACTTCAAAACCTTTGTTTAGATTAGCTAAACACATAGAGAGATAGAAACACATTCACACAAAAACCCATAACACCAAATATACATGGAAAACCCAAGATGGGAAAACCACAGTGACAAATTTTTCTTGAGGATACTACTCAAATCCAGTGTCACAAAATGAAATATCTCTTACAATTTTTAGGGCTACCACCCAAGGATGCTACAACATCTTGGTTTAGTAGCTACAACTCCAAGGAGACAACAATCCCCTAAATTATGCTACTACCCAATATAATGAGGCTACAAACTCTAAAATATTACAAGTTCAAGTATGCATAAAATTGGTTCTACAAAATCGATGATGCATCATTACATTCAGTAGTCTAGTGTTCTTACTACAACTCACAATCTGCCATTGAAGCTGCACTCTCAACAACATAACTCTACACTTCTCTCTTATGCATATAGAACAATCAATGTTCCATCACTAGACCTCTCTTTCTACTCTTCTACACTTTCACATAGACTCATTTAGAGGATTATCTACATTATATTCTAGGTTACCTTTCCTTACTCTATTTGCTACAACTCACATATGCATTACTTTGTTTAGCTCTCTCTATGCTTGCAGACTACACTCACTAATAACTCATGGGAGATACTCCCACATTGAAAATTCTTTTATTATCTTCTTTTGGCTTAACTCCATGAACCTGCAATCTCTACCTCAAGATACACATCACCATTTAGATTGTCCAATATGGTTACATGCATTGCATCACCACTAAACTCATCTATTAGGGTTTTCATACTTGCTATCTTCATCAGAAAGCTTCCTATACCTCAAGTCACACACACAACTATCCAACTCATCATAAAAAGAATTGATAGCATTTACCAGTTATTGCCATATCTTGCATTGAGCCACCCCGCATTTAATTTGGTTATAGAGAATTTTCCAAAATTATCTCTCTATCAACCCTAGAATCTAATTATGAATTCAATATATCTATTGTCTATTCGATTTTATTTGATATTGATCATATTTGCAATTTGTATTTCCACCTTAAAGATCAAATCTTCATTCAATTGGTCACTTGGTGCAGCTAGACCAATGAATTACTTCCTCAGTGTCAATTACTAGTCAAGAACCAATGTTCACACATACTAAACTACTCGAGATATTCAAATTCGAATACTATCCATTGATCTTCACTATCACACCTTTATCTTGTGATCCTCATTCACTTACATGTCTTTAAATCCTGACCATTTGATAGGTGGTTGATCAAATCATCATCGTTGATCTTGTAGTATTCCCTTAACATCATGTATTGCTTTTTCAAAGAGACATTCACTAAAATATCATTGAAGTTCACCTTTCTCTTCGATATGAATCACCTTCAAACACAAGAGAAGAAACATGGGTCCATATGCAACACAATTCAAAACAAGCATGTGAATTTCCTATCGAGCAATTGTTGGTCACCATCTATCAACAAACATCACCATCCAATATTGTCAACTTCTTATCAGGTCCCACTTAGTAAGCTCCATGTATCATTGTGTCAAGGAGAGATGCTTCATAGTCCTTCTAATACAACAAAGTCACATCGATGAAGAATCCTTTCACTATCATTGTTCGATATATCTTGTTAATTTTCACCATTCCTCACTGACCTCGTGGGTCTTTCCTAGGCTCCACCAACATCCTAGCAAGGAAAGTGGGCTACTGCCATGTGTACACCTCTGGCATCACCATCCTGTCATGTCCCATAGTCAACTTCATACTCCCATCACCCTATCAAAGAGACATATATCAAAGTCCTATCGAACTATCAATGTCTCATTGATGGAAAGGTCATCATGTTGTTGAGGAGACATCCTTTAATGTCCTACAAACACCACACTATCTCACTAATGGTAAGGTCATCAAGTTATTGAGGAGACATCCTTCAATGTCCTACTGACACCACTCTATCTCACAAATAGTAAGGTCATCAGGCAGACATCCGAATAGGTCTTTCCAATGACCATTATTCAAACTAATGAAAGCCCTTTATGATGTCACCTATCCACCTCATTGAAATGTCACTACATTGTAATCCACAACAAGGATGTGGATTACTATTTACTCAATCTTGTCATGCCATGTGTCTACATCGTCATCAATATCACCCATGTCATTGTGACTAGGTACCACTTGGAGTACTATCTTCACATCACCATGTTGGAGATACATTAACAAAGGTCTCACCAATGCCATATAGTCTTATTGATAATGCTTCCATACTCCTTATCGCTCCATCGAAGAGACATTCACAGAACTCCCTTTTCTTCCCTAGTGTCTCATTGATAAGATGAACATCATCCCATCGAAGAGACATATCCCATTCTCTTTCCAATCACGCACTATCACACTGATAAATTGACCATCGAGCCATAAGAGAAACTCTTGCACAACTCTTGGTGATGCACTAGTTTCTCACCGATATGAATATGTATAACCTTAAATTGCTAGGTAGAGGGGCCAGTCACCCTCACAACTTCAACAACATAAGTTGTAAGTTATGTGACTTGCAACCTGCAATAAAAAGTCACTGACATAATAAAAAATATTTGAACATCGTGACTGTAAACTCCTACACATGTAGGGTTTAACCGATAAACCCTAAAAAACCTAAAGGCAAATATAATTAATTTATGGGTGTATCCTTCACTTCCTGAACTTGTAGAGCACATACTGGAATGCTCTCAAAAAACCCATATCAAATCTACCACTAGATTTTTCTTTTGATTCATTAGAAAAACATTTTACAACACAATGTAAATATTGTATGACAATAATACAACATATAGGCAATTTTGTAATATTTATAGAATTATGCAACTTTCACCAACCATTGTACGAGTGTATCTAGAAATTGAACCATACATCTTTGACAAACACTTTCTGTCATCGTGCACTTCACTTCAATTGAAACTTATCTCCTTTGCATGCCATAACTCATCACCTTTTTGATACCTTCATGACATCTATACTACCTTTGCACATCCTTCTTCCTTGCATGGTCACTTCACTTCACACCTGATACTGCCTTGACATTACTGAATGCTGCCAAACAACTCTCTCCTAGGATCAGGTATTACACCCTTTTGATCCACCTCTTTGACATCAATGATAACATTATATGCTTCTACGTAGGATTAGCTCTTCTCCTTTAATCCCTTTTCACAACGATGACAATATTCCAACAAAGTTAACTTGCACAAGAGGTCACAAGTTAACTTGCTCAAGAAGTCAAGTAAGTTGTTAGAAAAGGAATATTTTCCTTTTTCAAATGAGTGAGGAAAGAGAATATTCTCTGGAATATTCTCATGGGTGAGGAAAATAGAAATTTATCAAATTAAAACAAATTTTAATTATTCAAAAGGGTGAAGGAATATTCCATAGGAATATTTCTTTTAGGAGGAATGTGCAAAGGAGGAATATTCCCTCGCAAGTGGGGGGAATTAGATTTATTAGGTAATTGATAATTAAATAAAGTTTTAATTATGCAATTAGGGTAATTAGATTATTTTCATTAAATAAAATGATTTAATGAAAGAGGGAAAGTGAAATAACATTTAATTAAATAACTTGGGGTTATTTTGATTAGATAAGAAGATTTAGGGATTTAAATTAAATAGTTTTATGTATTTAATTTAACAGGATGAAATGTTAGCATGAAAGGGGATAATTTAATTAGGTTAATAAGTGCAAATGACATAATTAATTAAACAACTAGGATAATTTAATCAATTAAGCGAAAAGAGGATGGGTTTCAAGGTAAAATGATGTTAGTATACCCAATTTGAGTGTATGATATCATTTAAGAGATTTTTCAGTGTCTACATTTTTCCCCTCTTTGAAGTGAGATACTTGCTACTTTGGTTCAAGGACTGATGCCCTTTGGATAAAAAAATGCTACCCAAATCAAAAATAAAAAATTTATGAATTTTTTGATGCCCCACTATTGCCCCAACATAAGGAATAAGCTAGTTCCCTACCCCTCAAGAAATCGAGTGGAAATTTTGAATTTTGGGTTGATTTATTGACATAGGTAAAATTCTACTTAAGGGGTCCAAAAAGGCTTTGGAATGCAAAAAATAGGCCAAAACCACAAAAATGATACAAAATAAGCTTCAGTTTTGAAAGATTGGTGAAAATGGTGAAAAACCCTAGCTTGATCTAGTTAAATTAAGGAAAAAGGCCCTCATTTTTAAGCTTAAATAGGTGATGAAGGGTCATTTTCAATTCATTTGTGCATTTAAACCTTCAAGATTTCTTGCATTTTGAACTCTAACCCTACAATGAAATGGTGCAACAAATGCTCCCATGGCACATTTTTATCAAGTTCACGAGTACTAGAGGCCTCCAAGCGTAGGACCATCAGTAAGTGATTCAAAAATTGATTTTAATTTTTTATTTTAAGCACCTTTATTGCATTTTAAAATTTCAATTTTGGCTATGGTGCTATATAGCAACACTATTTTTAGAATCAGTGATGCTATTTTGATTTATTGTGATGCATATGTAAATAGTGACATAGTTCACGATTTGAAATTAGGGTTTCAAATTTCAAATCGTGATGTAGGTGTAAATAGTGATGCACCTTGCGATTTAAAATTTAGGATTAGGGTTTTCCAAGTTCAAATAGCAACACATGTGTTATTAGTGATGCATATCACAAATTCCGATTTGAATGCTTCTAGAGTTGCTATTTGGAATTTGAGTTATACAGAGACTACTATAAATAGCAATTCTTTTATCATTTTTGGGGGTAAAAAATCCAAAATTAGCCATTTTTGTGAGTTTTTGATGTTGTACACTTCATGGGTGTAGGAGGTTATCCATCCTTTGATGTCCCACAAGCACCGACTAATAATTTTATCCAATTTTGGTGATTTTTCTGAGTTGTGATAGGAGCACCTGGGAGAGATTGGTTTGTGGTATGTTTTGTACATGCCTATCATCTGGACCCATTTGGCGATGATGATAGTGCTATGCAAGTGATGGCATAGCGAGACCTCACCATTCCACCTACCTACCAGCAACGTGATAGTGACATTGGAGGATGTACATGGAATATTTTGTGATTGTTGATACATTTTGAGCATGTTATCTAGGACACTTATGTAGGTTATGATAGTTGTCACGAGATGCTTGACTAGGAGTCCATTGTCCTAGTCAACTCCCAGACAGACCTTGAAATGTACAGAGGTTGGGCATCAACCTCCAAATTGATCATTGTGGTAGTGATCTCAAGTTTGGTTGCTTCAAATTAAAGGAGTAAGGGATTTAGTCCTAGATGGGGTTTGGCTTGGCACAAGACACTCTTTGGAGGACTCAGTATGCATGGGGGCCAGTGATGTTGGCCTCTTTACCATGATATGCATGACTTTGTTTACTATGATGGGAGAGTGATTAGTACAGGGGTCACCCTTCTCCATATTTGGGCCTGGGAGCACATTGACATGCTCCAACTGATTGTTCATATGGAAACTATATAGTCAAATGATCTAGTTGTTTGGAAATATAGGGGTGCCATAACATTGAAGCCCATGGGGAAGTTTGGAATTCCCTACTAGCGTCAAGTGATAAAAAATATGACAGTGTTCAGATGGCGTTTGTGGCTTCAAATTTTGGCATGGTATGACGATGTTTGACAACTATTCTTTTCTCAGTAGACTCTATTCATGCAGGGACGAGAGCACATGATTATCAAGAGGTACCTGCCTGATAGGGTTTCTAGATAGTTTGGCGAGAGGCATGATATGCTTGATGATTAGTACATTTCCATTTTTTAAAGGTCATCCCAAGATACAACACGGGGACACATGATCCCATGTCATGAGGTTGTAGAGGGCTTTCAACAGTCGTTTACTAGGCCATGGGCCTACGATTAGGGATAGGTGGATGAAAAAGCTATGGCTACTTATGATTCATGGTTCATACCCCCTCCTCGATTGATAGATCCAATAGGTATACCTCCATGAGGGAGACCAAGAGGGAGGGGTGTAGGAAAAGGTAGAGGCTAGCCATATGATGGGTAGGGAAGAGGACATGATGGAGGTCTAGATGGAAAGGGCATAGGATAGGATGGCCAAGATGGCTAGCATCAGGATGGATAGGTACCTGGTGCACCACCATTGCACCAACATCCTCCTCACTAGCCACCACCAAGGCTAGATCCCCATGATGCTCAGATACAATAGTTGTAGCAGTAGTTGTAGGTGGTCATAGTTGAGTGAGATCAAGCTCATTAGCAGATTATTGTTATCATTGTTGAGAGAGACCAAGCCTAACAATAGGTATTGGTTTTCATAGTTGAGAGGGATCAAGACCATTAGCTTAGGTAGACTATCAATATGAAGCTAGCACAGGAAGTCAAGCAGTGCCAACAGTTGGAGGCCATGACAACAACATAGGGAAAGAGATTTTTTACCCCTTTATACAAAGTGTTTGTGTTTTAGGTAGCATACTATCACATGCACTACCATCAAGATGTCCCCATGGTGATTAGGTAGTTGGATTACTCACTGAGGAATGGGGTACATCCCTGGACTGAGGATTAGCTAGAGAGACAACCTAGTGAGGGGAGCAGCCATCAGGGCTAGCTATTTGTATAGACACTTTTTGATTATTGCTTCATTCCTTATAGAGATATACATTCATGGGCTTGTTTTTGATAGCCTCATGCATATTGTACTTTTTCTATATAGACATACACTGACCCATAAATTGTACCATGATAGTCATAATTTTTTTGATAGATATGAGATGATTCAGACTCATGATGTATTCATGCTTTATGAATGTATGGATGCATTTGATGTTGATGGGATGTGGCATTCTTATATATATTATGATCATGTATGGATGCTATGTAATGAATGTATGTGTTTCTTTTTATTCATGTTTATGTGATACGTGATGATAATCTATGATGTGATGATATGAGATCCAATGATATGGAATGGATGTAATTTTATTTTATTTTCAATATATTTTCATGACATGTTATGGGATGGAGGATATTATATCTAGATGTTATGCTTATGCGAATGATATGGATGCATTTATTTTTGTGCATTTTATTATGTTGTTTTACGAGATGATGATGTATGCACATGGATGTATGTATGGAAATGCACATTTTCATGCTTATTGTATGATCATGCGATGATTTAAGATTCCTAGAATAAAAAATCTATATTATTCATGTTTATGTTTATGATATGTGATGCAACAATTTAAGATTCCTATAATAACAAATCTATATTATTCATCAAAACCTAAATGATAATGATGATATGCTATGATTATGTGAGATGTATGCATGTTGGATGGATGCATTGATGATGTTTTTGTTGACTGTCATGATATCAGGTTAGCTCAGAGAGAAGATAGAAGAAACAAGATGAATGAGTTTTGACCATTTATTTTGATTATTTCTTCAAAAGATCTAACAAGTCTATGATCCACTGAGACTTTATTAGAGATGGTGATGATAAATGCATGATGATGATGATTTTCTCATATCTTGCGATTGAGATTTTCCATCATTCCTTATTGTTTGATATAACACATAGACACAATGCACCAAGGTATTGACAACTAGGATGGTGTTGTATCTAGTGTAATGGACTTTGAATCTACAAATAGATAGGATAGTTCTTGTTCACACCTTGACATACAGAAACCACATTTGAATGTAGTTAGGAGATCATAATATATCATGCCAAAGCATAAGCAAAAGTCAACAATGTGTAGACATACAAAATTAGCATCATTCACATTCATCCATTCATTAGGTAAATCAAGTTCATTAAATTCAATCTCCTAAGGTCATTCATTTAAATTGAATAAATTAACTTTATTTAATTTAAGCCTATCATTATCCCTCTTTGATTAAATAAATCAAACCTTTATTTAATTAAATTTGAAATCATTGTTCATCTCCCTTTGATTTAGTTTAAATCCCTAAATCTAAAGTCAAATGGGTCAAATCACCTAATCCTTCACTAAATTAATCTAATCTAATCACCCATCACATCCTCTAGCTTTTACCACTTGAAAAAATAAAGCATTTTAATTCATTTATTAAAATCCTCATTTTCCCTCACTAAGGCATCTTTTGGAGAATATTCCCTCAAGTTTGAATTTCAAAACAAGTTGACTTGTCCCTTCCAACATGGCAATAATTCCCCTCTTAAATGTCCCCCACTTGGCATTTAAGTCTCTTTTTCTCCCTCCAACAAGCCAAATTTGAATTTGAAAAGGCCAACTAATCTCATTTATTGGCACATTGACCAAAACTTGCACATCCTCCATCCACTTACAAGGTGACAAGTGGCTCCTTCTTATTGGCTAAATTTTTATCCCACATTGCTCTCTTTTGGGCACTCTTTCAACTTGATATTCTATAAATAGAAGGCTTATTCTTCAAAAATCCATCCACAATCTTCATGCAAAGTTACTCTCTTCAATTGAGAGCTAATTTTGTCCACTTCAATCCATCTTCAAAGAATTTTATCATTGAGCTTGTCAGGGATTGGGAAAGGGTCACTTCTCACAAGTGACACCAATCCACTATGGAATAGGTACATGTCATTCTTTTATATGTCTTTTGATCATGTTTGTTATTTGTTGCATTTTGGAGCATGATATGTTATTTCATAGGAGTATTCATGGATTTGCATGTGTATGAACTAACCCCACTAATGAGTGTTGGAGATTGATCATTTGTAGATTTAGGAATTCTCACTATGGTGCTAGAAGGAGGGCTTGATTTATGCATGCAATATGTAGTTTACCTATTTATTTATTTATGTTTTTTTTTTTTTTAAAGAAGCTATTTGTGCATGCAATCTGTAATCTATTGGATTCAATTGGTAAGATCATGATCTTACTTTAAGAGAAATTTGTGATGATTTTATTATAGGATTTCAATAGTTTGTTTCACTTAGTTTTGGTCCTCATCAATTCAAACATGGTAGTTTGTTCAAAGTTTATTGGTGTAGATTTCCTATGAATCCTTGGACATTGGGAAATGTTGTAGAAGAGGGGTCACTACTGCATGTCTTTGATATTTAGATATTGCTATATGAAATCTATTCTATTCCATTAAATATCATTTCCTTCCATTCTCACACATATCACTATTAAATTATTGGCACTTGAAATATGTTTTTTAAAATCCTCCAAAAACTACTCTATTTTCATTTTTGCAAGGGAGGAGGATGGTTAAAGGTTGAAGAATGGAACTTTATACCAGCCAATAGTATTTGATTGAGAATTTCTTCTACCTATTCAATGAATATTTTTTGTATATTCAACTTTCATTGCATTCCATGAGATTACATTTCATAAAATCATTTTGACCAGTAGTTCACACACCTTGCCTATGCTTACACATTCTACACACAAAATTTTTGTCCAATAGTTCACACACCTTGCCTATGATTACACATTCTACACACAAACATCCTGACTAGTAGTTCACATGCCTTTCCTATTATTGCACATTCTACACACAAGCACTTTGTCTATTAGTTCACATGCCTTCCCTATGCTTGTGCAATCTCCATTCAAATTTGCTATGAAATTAATGACATTGACACTAGTTGGACAATGCATTATATGCCAAACATATTGCAGAGATATCATAAAGCATTGATCACAACAGATGATTTTTCATAGTTCTTTGAGTGATTCCATCAACTAATCTATGTGCCTTATTGAGGAATTTAAAAGAAGACACATTATTCATTCAATGTGCAGAAATCTAATCAAATCTATATTTTTCAAACTTCATAGTCAAGGATTTGAGTCTCTAACCTCCAGGTCAAAAAAGCACCAAGTCAGAGAGGGAGAAGGTGGAAAGAAATATTGTTTAAATAGGTTAAAGTTGAGTGTTGGAATCAAGCAAAAGCAAAGCAATATTTGAGTTGAAGAAAATCATACATTGAAACTTGAAGTTGACAAAATTATTTTTTAATTCTTTAAGGGACTTTCGTTTTATGCTTTAATTTTATGTTTTTGACTAACTCACTTGTCTTTGGGATTTAAAATGAACATTACAAAATCTTTCAATTTTCATTTCAATGAGGTTAAAATGAACTTTAGGAAAATTGACTAGATTTCATTTAAGGTTAACAATTGAACAAGAAAACTTTCAAATCTCATTTTGGTGCTTTAAAACGAATCAAAATCATTTCTTTTTAGACTTAAAATGAACATGTGCAACTTTGTTTTGTGATTTATTACTTAAACTAACATCATCAAAAAGGATGTATGCACTTCTCTCAAACTTCACAGCGATCTTGAGAATTGAAATTCCTTTTTGGTGATCTTAGGGTGGGATAAAGCAATCACCTCCACACTTCATTTTTGGGTTTAAAATTGAACAACACTTTGCGAGTGTGAGTAAACCTATTGCATGTGTTCTCCCTTTGTTTCGAAATGAAGGTTGATCAAACTATGAATATGTTTACTCGCTTTTTTCTATCTTAGAGGGCCTACCTTGGGGAAAAAGTACTCACCCAAGGGAACGTCTCAACTAGTAACACTTTGAACCTGAGAGTATTTCCAGCCAGGATATAAATGTGGGTATTGGAATAAACGCCAATATCATGTGGTTGAATCTGACGAGAAGGGCAACAATGGTCTCTCACCGTGTTGGGTCAACTCCTACGAATGGAAAGTCCAAATTAAAACCCTTGTTTTAGAAAGGCTAAAATCCCTATCTATTTGTTGGTGCAAGAACGGTTGTTCTGAAGCTGCCCCACACTTTTACGGTCTTTAGTAGAAATGGAAAGAATTCCATGGGAGTTTCATGGGTGTTGATACTTGGCTGCCCTATATAAGTGAGTGCTATGGAGGGGAGCCAATGGGTTCAAGCATCTAACCATTCACTAAAGATAAGCATATCTAGACTTGTCCAAGTGGGGAGTCAACAATTATTGTCTTTCACATCCATAGGATTGTGCTTATTCTTGGTTACAAAATGCTTTGCTTGTTCGAAAACACTTGGAAACAAATACTTAACATCATCATCAAAATTTCAAACACTTTAGGAGGAAAATAAAATTGACCTAATTCATGTGTTATTGCTTACCCTTGGGATTTTCATCCTTAGAGGTTTCTAAACACTTGGATTTACATCTCAATTTTCCTACTAAAGTTAAACAATAGGTAACCCTTGCCTTGACTTCATCAAATTTCCACATAATATACTTTGTGGGATTCAAAGAAATTGAGACATTGGACATCTAGTTTGGAAATCTAATCAAAGAAGTGTTTGTGGTAAGAAAAAATCACTAAGAAAAGATAACAAAATTGGCTCACATGTGTTAATTCCTCATGATTTCCAAGAAATTCAAAATCCTAAAATGAAGGTCCTCGAGTCAAAGTTCAAAATTTAGGAGTCACACTTGAAAGGTCATCAAGAAATACATTAGGAAGTAAAATCAAAAGCAAAATATCAAAATAAGCAAAAAATTTACAAGGTTCTATAGACTCATTCCTTTGAACAATCCATAAATGTATGCTCAGGTTGAACCACTTCTTGGTTGAGAGGTCCTTAGAAGTATCGTATGTTCTTAAATACCAAGGTCTAGTAAACAAGTGTCTTTTTAGGTACATCCTAGGATCAAAATCAAACCTTCATCCATCTTTAAACATCAAAAAACCAAAATCATCTCATCATCAACTCTTCGAAAGTCTTGGAAAAATCCTTCCTGTTAAACTTTGGGAAAATCATTGGAAATCAATCCAAAATCACCTTGTTTGATTGAATATGTGTATATGCATCCTTCTCCACATATCTGATCAAATTATGAAAACTTGTGAAAAAATTCATCCCTTGATAACATCCAACATCTTGGGATTTAGGAGTTCATTATCAATATCATCTTGTTTGGAGAGGAGTGTTTAGATAAATCCTTCTTCTCACACCTAGACAAATTATCATCTTGTGAACAATTTAACTTTAGGACAACATCCAACCTCTTAGAGTTTATGAGTCCACCAAAATCTAAATCCAAATCAAATCAATCCTAGAATCAAATCGTAAAGTTTAACATACCCTTCAAGATTTTCTCAAGAGTTCCAATCATCCATCAAACATCCATCTTACATCCATATCATTATCACCCTTTGATCCTTAAATCATCCTAAAATTTCTCTTTTGTACTGAAAGTTAGATCAATCCAAAGAATTAGAGAATTCACCTTCCACATTCTTGAAGATTGATCCCTATTTTATGGTGCAAACTAGATCACAACACAAGAGGAACATAGAAGCCAACAAAGAAACATCTACTTCGAGTGACTTAAGTCAAACTGCTCCCGAAATGAATCCCATTAGGTCTGGTAGTCTCATAGTTAACCTTCCTCCATTTTTCGCAAGACCATCAAGAGGAAGGTGTCCAAATGGAGGATCTCACCAATAATGCCTTTGGAATGTCACATGAGGAAATAACTAAAATAATTTGAAATCCATAGAATCATAAGATTATCAACATCATGATGAGAATCAACCCATCACTATACATGCTCGAATCAGCAAAGCAAGGGGCTAAACTCACCTCTGATTTCAATGTGAGCACTATTGTGGAACCATCTTTTGAAGTCATGCCTCCAATCTCATCTGCCATCCCCATTTCATCTACCCCCTCATTTCAGAACATCACTCAAAAGATCCCACAAATCACATCATCCATTGCTCCAACACAACCCATTGTTAACAAAGGAAGTGTATTTCTCAATGCATTGCAAACACATCCTCTTGTAAAAAATTAGGATTTGGATGCAAACACCATCTTGGGAAAAATTGTACCATTGCATACATATGACCCTCTCACCTTTCATGATCCAAATGACCCATTATCATCATCATTCCGTGCAACACCCAAAACCTTTCCCCCCATAACCTCACAAGGAGAGGGTGACATGTTCAGACTAGGGGAATTTTCGACACTACACCATTTCCTCAAGAGATCACATCTCTCACATTTACACCACTTCCACCATTTCCATCATCATCCACACCACTTCTTGGCTTAGGGCCTCCCCCTTTACCAAATATCAATCAAAATCAAACCAACATCCCGAAGATCAATCGAAACATCACGCTAAATTCTCTAAACTTGTCATCGACATTGCAACAATAGATGAAAACTACATAAGAAATCACAACATCATCAACCCCCCCTAACATCTCAAAGAATGGTATCTCAAGGACCAACCACATTGATCACACCATCTACCAATCAAATCCCAATCACCAACATGACGACGCCTCTCACCACCATAATAAGCACCATTCTAAATCCACCACCACCTCCACCACCACCAAGCTCCAATACATCAAGCCAATACTGTATGGTGTTCCAAGCCGCTCAATAGGCAGCTTATTAAAAGGAATTCTTGCAAGTACAAAAACAACAAGTCATGTAATTAGCTGCTCAACAAGCCACACAACTAGCTATTTAGCAAGCTACTCAAGCTACCCAAATCGTACAACAAGCACAGCAGGCTGTGCAAGCCAAAGCCTTATTGCAACAACAATAATAGCAAGGCACTCAAGCAGAACAAGCACAAAATCAAGCTGCACAAGCACAAAATCAAGCTACACAAGCTCAAGCACAAACTGCACAAGCTCAAGCTCAAGCTCAAGCTCTAGTGCACGCTCAAGCCAAAGCCCAATATCAAGCACAAGCACAATATCTTGCACAACAACATGTAGTGCAACAACAAGCATATAAAAAAGTACTAAAGCAATATCAAGAACAACAAGAAGTAGCCCAATTAGCATCTCAACAACAAGCTTAGCAACAAGCACTAATAGCACAAGTGCAATAGGAACAACAACAAGCATTTTTGCAAGCATACTTGGCTCAACAGAATATGCAAACATCATCCATAAGCATTCCAACCAATCTTCCCATCCCACCAACAACTAAACCACCTTAGAACACTTTCATCCCACCCCCTGATCTGCAAAATAACATGACAACACAAATAAGGTTGGTCTCACAACAAGTGCTTGACCTTCAATTAGGGTGAAGCACAAAAACACCCAACAACTTGTGTCCTTATCTGTTCAACAGAAGCCTTGTAATGAAACCATTCCTGAAGGGATTTGAGATCCCCAAATTTGATAAGTATCGTGGGATGGGAAACCCTAAAGATAACATCAGGGAATTCCAGGTTCATTGCATGGAAGTCATGTATGATGATACCTATTTGATGCGACTATTTCCTAGGAGTTTGGTTAGGCACGCTATGGAATGGTTCTCTCGCCTTCCTACATGCATCAAGACATTCCAAGAAATCATAGACGCATTCATAAAAAAATACGCATGCAATATCACCATGGATGTTAGTCCAGAGGAGCTCTTAGCTTTGAAACAAGGTAAGAATGAATCATTCGCTTCATTCCTACAATGATGGTGATCCAAGGCCAATTGGAGTAAATGGGTCATGCCCGAGGAACAATAAGTGTGCACTATCATATCCAACCTTGGTGGCCTCTTATTATTCCATCTCAAGGTCCAAGGGATCACCACGTATGACCAGTTGATTTCCAAGGAACTCAACATCAAACGATCCCTTATGACACAACTTGGAGGATCAACTTCATATCCTGAACAACAAAATAGTCACCCACCCACCAATTACAATGAAAAACCTTGCACATGGGCAAGAAATAAAAATATTACCAGCGATGGTGTCATCAATACCAAAGTTGTCATCAGTGCCCCTCAGAAAAACACACCCACACCACAACAAAAATTACAAAACCATCATCAAAACAACCATCATGTGAACACAACATATAAAACAAATAATCAAGTGATCAATAACGTCAATGATCAAAGGGGACTGCCCCAACGAAACAAGAATTCCATCAAGTGAATGTACACTGCTCTTGGGGAACCACTTGAATTCATCATGAAGAAACTAATAAACAAAAACCTCATCAAGATTCCCACCTACGAGAACTACCAAGAACCAGATGTTAAACCTCCTTGGTATAATGAAAATTAGCTCTGCAAGTTCCATAAAATCAAAGGACACACCACTAAAAATTGCATAAGCTTAAAGAACATAGTCCAAGACCTCATCGATCAAAGAATCATAAATGTGGAACAACCAATAGGAAACCAAAACCTCAAAATATACACAAATTTGATGCCTAACCATAACAATAAAGGGAACAATAACACTGATAAGGGGAAAGGCACCTTCAAAACCATGAATCATGTGTATTAAATTTTCGTCGCTTCCCTAGATGAACACTATGTAGTAATCACTATCAAAGGAGCTCAGGCCGATTGTGGAGTCACCACAAGAGGTAGAAAAGTTACTATCATAGGATCATCCCAACCAAACAAAACTTTCATGTCTAATTCAAAATCTATTCCCAATGGTTACATTGTCCTTGATCAACTAAAAAGAAATCTAGCACAAGTATCCATCATGGAGTTATTAAAAATATCATCCACCCACAAGAAAATCCTTGAGGAAGCATTGGCTTCATCCACCATTCCCACAGATCTTGATGCGGAACAATTCCAAGATATGGTTGGAAAAATCATCACACCAATCCTCCTTACATTCTCTGATCAAGACTTTCCTGCTCAACCATTTCATAACCGTGCACTCCATTTAGAGGTCTTAGTGTATACAAGTAAAGTCAAGCGAGTCTTGGTGGATGGAGGTGCAAGCTTGAATATTTGTTCCCTCAAGCTCATTAACTAGTTAAAACTTTCAAAGGATTCCATCAAAAAAGGAAAAGGTCTTACAATTAGAGCATATTATAATTAGGAAAGAGTGTCCCAAGGCACAATCAAAATCCCTATTCAAGTAGGACTAGCTATAATGGAAACCACTTATCAGGTCCTAGACCTCGACTTGCCTTATATCACTCTCCTAGGGTGTCCATGAATCCATGCAATGCAAGCAATAGCATCAACTTTCCATCAATGTGTCAAATTCACATATGAAGGACAAGAGGTCACCATCCATGGAGATCCTGAACCATTCTCCTATTGCAAGAAACATGAGGAAAAATACTACAAAATACCTCAACTACATAAAAATGATGAAGGCCCATCAACACCGTACATCGATCCAGCCACTTTCGCTTCAACTATTGTGATAGAGACACCCACCACTCCCACCATTCCCACCATCTCTGATATCAAAGTCATCATCTAGGATAATGGTTACAAGAACTACACGATTCCAAAAAGTTCTTTTGTGGTAGGAGAGTTACCACGATCTCCTAGATCATTAGGACATTCACAAACAAATGAAGCCTCTACATCTCAAAAATCCCTTGAAGAATATCCCAGCTTTAGAAGTTGGGGAGATATCGGTTGAGAAGTCATATAGAGGAGGACCCATCTCATCTCCTATACCAAGATAATAGACCAACAACCAATCTACCAATGGATGACAAAAGCAAAAGTTTTAAAATGATGCTCGCAATGGGCTATGATAGAAACTAGAGACTTTGAGAAAATGACAATGACCTTATAATACCTATCATTTCAGAGACACAAATGAGAAATCTTGGCCTTGGATGTACCCCTCTAAGTATAACCATATGTGGTTGAAGTCCTCTAGTTAGAAAGTTCAATAATCCTCCTCAATAATCTACAACCAAACTTTGTTTACCCATATCTATAGGTCGAGTCATAAACAACTTCACATTTGACATAACTAAAATTTGTAGTAGTAGCAATGATGAGGATCCCATAAAAAACCTACCAAGGCTCTCCGAGGATACCACCCTTCTCATGATTAGCACCTTATCCTTCGAGTCAAACCATGAAATTCATGAAATCCGCCTAGTTTACCCCCAACTCATCGATTATGACCATTAAGGACCACCAATTCTTGATGCATTAAAAAATGATGAGGCACTCTCAGAATTCATGGGACTATGGGATAACATTCCATGTGGGGATCAGAAAGTAGGGTTCATCATTGAGCTAGATACATAGGCCTATTATGGGGAAATGATTGAATCCCTTAGTTGCAAAAGTGAGAAATGAAGAATAATATCTAAGTCCTTGAGTGAAAACCACACTATGGAACTCTTCGAGACAAAAAAAATTAAAAAGAAAGGATGCATCCAATGGAAAAAACCTCTCTAAGGTGCCTAAGGATGGGGGATTCAATCTTCCTTTCAAAGCTCTTAATTAGGAAAAATCGGTAGTCCTAGTAGAAAAGTACAATCTAGTTAATCTAGGAATAGAGACCCTACACATCACATTCTATGCAGAGTCATTACTATCAGAGGAACAAGAGCTCCTAGTAGCCTTCTTGAGAGAAAGACAAGTTAATTTTGCATGGAGCTACGTAGACATGCCAGGGCTTGATCCAAAAATTATAGTTCATCACCTAGCAGTATACTTGAAGCAAAGCACGTTAGACAAAAGCTCAAGAAGATGCACCCGCAGATCGCCCTACTAGTCAAAATGGAACTAAAGAAGCTATTGTATGTAGGATTCATTCAACCAATAGACTATTCAAAATAGGTGTCAAACCTGGTTCTTATCTCAAAACCTGATGGGGGCATCAAAATCTGCATAGATTTTAGAGACTTAAATAAAGCATGTCCAAAAGATGATTTCTCATTTCCGAACATTGACATGATCGTAGACATGATGGTGGGACATGAAATGCTTTCCTTGATGGATGGTTTCTCGGGATACAACTAGATAATGATTACTAAAGAAGACCAACACAAAACAAAATTCACTTTTCCATGGGGGACTTACTACTTGAATATGATGCCATTCTGCTTGAAGAATGCAAGAGCAACATACCAAAGAGCCACGACGTTAATCTTCCATGACATGATCCATAAAAATGTTGAAGATTATGTTGATGAAATACTAGCCAAATCCAGAAAAAGGAAATATCACATAGCATTCTTAAGTGCCATTTTTGATAGGCTGGAGGAATAAAAGGTCAAATTAAATCCAAAGAAGTGTGTCTTCAGTGTACAATAAAGAAAGTTTCTAGGATACATAGTGTCAATGAGAGGTATTGCGGTAGACCCTGCTAAGGTAAAAGCAATCCTTGAGATGGAAGCACCCAAAACATTGAAACAATTAAGAGGTATCCAAGGTAGGCTTTAGTCCATCCAAAGATTCATAGCATAGCTGCCATATAAACAAAATCCATACTCCCACCTACTTCACAAGGGACTAGTGTATAAATGGGATAACAAGTGTGAAGAATCCTTCAATAAGATCAAAGAATATCTGCTTACACCACCCATCCTAATGCCACCAATCCCAAGAAATTAATTAATTCTCTGTGTTAGCAATAGCAGTAGCCCTCAGTGCTCTTCTAGCTCAGCATGATGAAAATGGGATAGAAAGGGTCATCTATTATATTAGTAGAACAATGGTTGGGCATGAGTTAAACTACTCATTCATCAAAAAAGCATGTTTAGCAATAGTGTTTGCTTCACAAAAATTTAGAAATTACATGATGGCACACAAAGTAAAAATCATCACCAAAACTAACCCTCTCAAGTACTTACTATCAAAGGTAATGCTCACTAGAATAATGGCTAAATGGTTCATGATACTATCAGAATATGACATTGAATACATAGAGCGGAAAGAAATTAAAGGCCAAGTCATCGCAAATTAGCTTGTGGAAGCACCAATTTATTCAAAGAATCCTCTCATCTTAGAGTTTCTAGTCAAATCCATCTTCAATCTCAACATAGTTGACCATTGGAAACTTTACTTTTATGGTTCATACACACAACATAGATCAGAAGTTGATGTCTTCTTTATCACCCCACAGGGGGATTGCATACCTAGATCATATAAATTGGCATTCCCTTGTACCAAAAACATCACAAAATATGAGGCCTTAACCATAGGTCTTAGAATAATAGTACAGTGGAAAATCATGGCCATCAAAGTATATGAAGATTCTCAGCTGATAATAAACCAAGTGAATGGCGAATAACAGACAAAGGATGATAAGCTCACTCCATACAAGAAACTAGTGGGGACTCTCAAGGAATCCTTTATCGAGATCACATTTGAGAAAATTCCTAGAGTAAACAATAAAGTAGTAGACACCATGGCAATGATTGGATCCTTACTAGACATCCCTCACAATGTCCCAAAATATGGATTCTTGGTACAACAACTTCTCATGCCCACATTCGAGGTACTAGAATCAGAATTTGTGTGTGAAATTGTTGGTCCCGGTGATCCTTGGTACCATGATATTTATACCTACCTGTGAATAGCTATCATACCTACCGACTTACCTCCAACCTTAAAATGAACTTTTGTCAGAAAGGAATCTCGATTCGTCATCCTAGGAGATACCATGTACCGTAGGAGCATAGAAGGAACTTTATTATGCTGTTTAAATGTTGAGGAGGCATTGATAACTTTAACTGAAGTACATAACAACATCTGTGGTTCACACTCAAGTTGAATGACCCTAGCCAAGAAATTACTGAGGATGGGGTATTATTGGCCTACAATGGAAAGAGAGGAACATGACTATGTTAGAAGGTTTCTAAAATGTTAGCAGCATGAGGACCTCATCCATGCTCCAGCTCAAGAACTTCATCCCATCATCACACCATGGCCCTTTTTGCAGTGGGGACTCAATCTCATTGGAAAACTCACTCCCACTTCATCTAATGGCCACAAGTTCATCATAACCACCATTGAGTAATTTACTAAGTGGGTGGAAGCCATACCCATGACATATATACCTAGGAAGTAGATATCAAAGTTCATCTTGAACTATCTCATTTGCTACTACAGTATCCCACAAGCCATTATCTCAGATAATGGGACACCATTTAAGAATTAGGATGTCCACAAATTGTGTGAAAATTTCAAAATCCAACATCACTTATCCACCCGATATTATCCCCAAGGCAATGGCCAAGTAGAAGCCATAAATAAAACCATTTTAAAGATCCTCAAGAAAATAGTCAATGACGTAGGTCGTGAGTGGCATCTATAGCTCAATCCTGCCCTCTAGGCCTATTGAACCAGCATTCGTACACCCACTGGCACCACCCTCTTCTCCCTAGTCTATGGATTAGAAGCAGTACTCCCCATTGAGATCGAGCTCCTGTCACTAAGAATATCATTGAAAAAACTCATCATGGATGAAGAGTACCGAGTATCAAGACTGAATGAGTTGGAGCTACTAGATGAGCGGCATATAGATGTTTTAAATCATTTGCAAGTCTATTAGAATAGACTCAAGAGGAGCTATAACAAGAAAATCAGAAACAAGACTTTCCAAGTTGGAGAATTGGTACTAAAGGAGAATCAAAAGAACATCCCAAATCCAAACGGCAAAGGAAAATTTGAACCCAACTAGTTGGAACCATTTGTTATCATAGCAAGTTATAAGTTAGGGGCATATTAGTTATCAACACCCAAAGGGGAACCTCTGTAGGAGCCCACGAATAGCTCCCATCTCAAAAAGTTTCATGCCTAATCTTTCAAGGTATAGAACCAAAAATCCAAAAATCCAAAAAAAATGTCCTGAAAAAATAGTTACCTTGGAAAAAAAATAGTAAAAAGGCATCTTGGTGACAAGAAAAAAATCCAAAAAAATCAGAAAAAGGATTAAAAACAATAAAGAGAAAAATTGTCCTCTAGTGAAAACCACTTTGGTGGAACTTTGGACAAGGACCTTGGTGAAAACCTAGAAAATAGGCACCTTATGTAAATAAGAACTTTCCATCCACCAGGATCTTATGGCTTGTTTTGCATCATTCATCCAATACATTTCCATCATCCATCACATTCAAATCTCCATCCATCACTCATCTACCTGCATCTGCAACATAACTTGGTCCTGTGTTCGTATTATGATCCCTCCTAGTATTACTCAGCCCATCCTCAAGGTCAGTTTGTCTTGCATTTATCGAAAAAGTCTATTAAATCATTTTGGGGGCATGTTCTCATCAGGTTGGATTCATGTATATTCTTGAATTCCTAAAATCAAAAAATCCAAAAACATAAAAAAACCAAAAAATCTAAATACATCAAAACATATCAAAATCCGAAAACAAGTCAAAAATTCAGTCAAAAAATAGAGTCGTCTTGTTGAACTATGGGTCTATGAGCCTTGAAGGTAGGCAAGGTTGATCTTTGATCATCGCCCGAGACTCTTAGATCAGTCCTTTAGGAGTCTGTCATAATAAACTGACATCTCATAATGTATATCTTCATCTGTAAATCGATCAAGTCATTAGTTGAAGTACATGGTCTTTGTGTGTATAATGTAGGCAAGGCTAATCTATTGATCAGCCCCCAAGGCCCCTAGGATAGGTCTTTAGGTTAGTCTCTTGGTCAAAATCTTAGAAAACCCCAAAACATTTGAAAATCTCAAAACATACAAAAATAGCCTTAAAACATTGCAAAACTCCAAAAACATCCAAATATTTGAAAAAATCCATCGATCTCATCTCGCTTTCACCCAAAATAAACATCACTCATAATAAATGACATCATCCTCAACCTTTGGTTAAACAATCAAAACCAAGTCTAGCAGGTTAAAAGTGAAAACTCAAAAACATTAAGTCTCAGATTCAAGTCATTACGTAAACAAGTTGGTCAACTCTTTGTGTCAATATCCTATCATCCAATCAATCATATTTCAATCATCTAATAACATCATGTCCTAGGATGTATCCTTCCTATAATGGGCATTATCTTTTGGCAATAGTTTAAGTTCTTATCCTTAAAAACACATTCCCTTTTGGTTAGTGGTATTGAAGAACATCAACTTGTTTTCTTACGTTATCTTTCTCTTTTAACTTATCTCTTTGCGCTCATTCCAATAACCTCTCGATGATGTCTAAACAAATGGATTTAGAGAGATGGGAATGGGGCAATGATCATTATCTTTTGTATGCTATGCTTGTTGGATGTTCTTGTAATATAACTTAGTGAATACTTGCTTTGTTAGATATGTATGGAGGGTGTTTTGGGAAACTTGTCAACTATATCATTGATAGGTTATACCTTTCCGTGTTTATTTCTAAGGTATTTTAAACATCTAAAGTGCATCCTAGCAAGTTTCTGTATGTCGGGTGTGAACAAGAATACTCCTATCCATTTGTCAAGTCAAAGTCCATCACACTAAGTACAACACCATCTTGGTTCTTTATACTTTGATGCATTGTATCTACATGTGTTATAAAACATAAGGTAAGTGGCCATTTTAAAATCCCAATTCTTGATAAGCAAATCATCCATTTCTCATCATCATCGCTCATAAATTTGGCTTGTTGGATCCTCTTGTCATCATCTCATTTCTCATTACTTCTTCTCCGCACTAACATCACATCATGAATAGTTAATCATCATCACTAGTGCATCCATCCTGCATCCACAAACCATCAACATTCTACACATCATCTCACATGCATGTTCATCATCATAATATAGATTTGTTAGTCTAAGCATCTCATAAGATCATACATTTGTATAAAACATCTAATGCATAATCATATAGGCATTATCACATCATCCATCTCATTTGCATCATCATCATAACCATCCATACATCCATCTTGAACCTCTTTATCACGATATCGACCCTCAAACTGAATCTTTTCAGTTGATCTCTTGAGGGGGAAATGTACTAGTGTACCTCTTTCCTCTGGGGCATCCAAAAAAAATCAGAATTTTTTGAATTTTGATTGTGGCAAGTTTATTCTTTGAGCCAATGCATCAAGTGCATTGCTTCAAAGAGGGGAAAAATGTAGACATATGAAATTAGCATCATTCACATTCATCCATTCATCAGGTAAATCAAGTTCATTAAATTCAATCTCCTAAGGTCATTCATTTAAATTGAATAAATTGAATAAATTAACTTTATTTAATTTAAGCCTATCATTATCCCTCTTTGATTAAATAAATCAAACCTTTATTTAATTAAATCTGAAATCATCTTTCATCTCCCTTTTATTTTGTTCAAATCCATAAATCTAAAGTCAAATGGGTCAAATCACCTAATCCTTCACTAAATTAATCTAATCTAATCACCCATCAAATCCTTTAGCTTTTCCCACTTGCACAAATAAATCATTTTAATTCATTTATTAAAATCCTCATTTTCCCTCAATAACGCATCTTTTGGAGAATATTCCCTCAAGTTTGACTTTCAAAACAAGTTGACTTGTCCCTTCCAACATGGAAATAACTCCCCTCTTACATGTCCCCCACTTGGTATTTAAGTCTCTTTTTCTCCCTCCAACAAGCCAAATTTGAATTTGAAAAGGCCAACTAATCTCATTTATTGGCACATTGACCAAAACTTGCACATCCTCCATCCACTCACAAGGTGACAAGTGGCTCCTTATTGGCTAAATCTTTATCCCGCATTTCTCTCTTTTGGGCACTCTTTCAACTTGATATTCTATAAATAGAAGGCTTATTCTTCAACAATCCATCCACAATCTTCATGCAAAGTTACTCTCTTCAACTGAGAACTAATTTTTTCCACTTCACTCCATCTTCAAGGAATTTTATCATTGAGCTTGTCAAGGATTGGGAAAGGGTCACTTCTCACAAGTGACACCAATCCACTATGGACTAGGTATATGTCATGCTTTTATATGTCTTTTGATCATGTTTGTTATTTGTTGCATTTTGGAGCATGATATGTTATTTCATAGGAGTATTCATGGATTTGCATGTGTATGAACTAACCCCACTAATGAGTGTTGGAGATTGAACATTTGCAGATTTAGGGGTGCTCACAATGTACTCTAAACAACTTTCCTACACCCAACTAAGCAAGTATGTTCCAAGATTATTTTACAAGAATACCCACAAAAACAACAAATGAAAGATTGTGATTGATGCCCCATTCCTTTCTCTCTAAATCATTTTGATAGACATCATTGAGAGGTCCTCAGAATGGGTCAATAAGATAAATCATAAGAAAATATCAAATACAAACAGTCAATGTTATCTATATTTCTTGCTAGTTTAATATAGCTAAGGCGATTTTTTATGTTGATTTCCATCACAAGAAGGATTCATCGTAGGAAATGTTGATCAAATGTTTTGATTGGGATGATTTTTATGATAAGTCGTTAATACAAACTCCATTGACACATTTACCTATGATCTAGACTTGAGATTTTGACACTTAAGTTCTCTCTTCATGACTTGTGACACTTTCTATTTTTTTCCAAAGGTTAAAGGTGACCATCAATTTATTATAGGTGAAAGCGAGATGGGATGGATGGTTTTGGATTTTCTAGAATATTTCAATGTTTTTGGTATATTGAAAATGTTTTGAGGTGTTTTTAGTCTTTTTGAGATTTTACATGAATGTTTATGGTTTTAAGTTTTTTGACATCGTTTAGGGTTGTCTCTAAGATATTTGATGTTTTTTAGGTCTTTTGAGTGTTTTCCAAGGTTTTTTATGTTTTCTGTTATTTGGATGTTTTGGGATTTTTTGATATTTGAATGTTTAGGGGTTTTCTGAGTTTCAACTAAGAACCTAACCTATAAAACCTATCCTAGGGGCCTTGGTGGCTGATCAATGATTATCCTTGCCTACGTTATACATGTAAAGACCATGTAGTTTGACTGACTTGATTTATTGATGATGAAGATAAATTGTTAATGAAATGTCAGTTTATTATGAAAGACTCCTAAAGGACTAACCTAAGGTGTCTCAGGGGTTGATCATTGATTAGCCTTTCCTACGTTCAAGATTAGAGACCCATAGTTCAACAAGTTACTATATTTGGATTTTCAATGTTTTGACCTTTTCAGGGATTTTGATGTGTTTTGGATGTTTTGAATTTTTGACAACAATTGTTTGAATGTTTTTGGATTTTAATTGTACAAGAATTTGCAATTTTTTTTGTATTTTCTGATTTTGCAAGTATTTTTGGATTTTATAATGAAGTTTTTGATGGAATCTTCAAATTTACAAAATTTGAAGTGTCCATCATGAAAATATTTGCTCTGCACACTCAGAAATGCACCTAAAAAATCTGCACTAGTGACCTACTTTGGAGGGTCATAATTCAAAGCCCATTTGATTTCATGACCAATTCCTTGCTAAGTGTATTCATTTGTCATATGTGAACATGTATGTCTGATTTCATATTTGTGTGATGAGTTCTAACAGGGTTTTGAAATGACAAGTTGGAGGGTTCTGGGAGATTTTTGTTGTTCACATATTCTCAAGCCTACTAAGTGGCCTCCTGTTTAGAATCATATTTCATAGTTGAATGATCATCATGGAAAATGTATTGGTTCTCTACATTCACCTCACATTCATATGCTCTTTGGTTTGGTTTCAGAGTCATAGGATCAAGTTTTATATTTTTTACCAGGTCAAAAGCAAAGGTAGATTGTCATATTTTGACATCTGAACGTTTCAGGGAGGTCAAGTTTGACCCTTAATATCTTGTGTTCAATGTTGATTGAATGAAATACATCTTGTACACATACTAAATGGACCTAAATGATCTAGTGTTTCTAGTGGTAGCTTCCCATGAGGTGATTTGATGATTTTTCAAGGAGGTGACTTGGTGTGCTCGAATTGGTCTCTGATAAATGCAATTGCAGAAATGACTGAGTGAGACACTTTAGTATTGAATATCTTCCACCTCAAGATGAATTTTTCCAATACATTTTCTAAACTAAATTCTTGGGTCAAATTTCTACATGATTGTGCAGTTTCACACCTTGTAAATGAGTTTTGATGGGTTAATTAACCCTCTTCTGACTACGAGAAGGCCAAAATTGGTGTTATGAAAAGTTTCAAAATTTCAAATTCTAAGGGAAATATATTTCTTTTTTTGGTATAGAACATCTCTAGCTCCATTTTCATCAAAAACAAAGGTCATATGATGAATTATTTTAATGCATTTCAGGTGTGGCGAACACGTCCTGGGGGCTAGGGATGTGGGCCAATTTACAAAGGAGGTACCTGATTTTTGATGGTTGGGAAAAAATTGATTTAAAAACCATGTTTTCAATAATTGATTATGATCACACACAAAAAATCATGGATCCAGGTGTCCCAATTTGTGCGTAGTGAATTTTCTCTATTTGGCCTACAAGCGTAATTGAAATTTGCATTTTTTCTAAAGTTTCAAATGCTTATGTTTAAAATATAGTTGAATATTTTAAACATTATGCAAATGTGAAAAATTCATTTAGGGAAAAAATAAAATGTACTTCAAATTTTTTTGACCAAAGTAAGTTTAATTCTTGCTTCTGATTGGCTGGAATATGGCTTTCACAACTTTTATGGCTTCACAACAAAACTCATCGCCCATTGCCAATTGTGAATGAAAGTGGAGGAGGAAATTAGTGATGCCTCGATTTGACCAATGATTCTTCATTTGGGTAGGTTAATTAAATCTTTGTGGCAAAGGACAAGTTTCAATAAATTTTCAAATGTCACAATTTTAAGTCTAGAATGGAGAAACAAATTAACGATGAGTGATGGTTGTTGTGTCCATTGCACATCATTGTTTGGTGAAATTGTTTCCATATTCTATCAGTGATGGAGTGATGTTACATTGCCCATCACTAATTTAATTTTCATTTCTCTTCACATCAAAGATGTGCGATGGTATCACGACAAGTCTCAGAGTAATGAAGGAAATAGTCGCCCCATGGTAATTTTCAAATATTATCATTTGGGGGTATATTTTAACGATGCAAAAGTATGTGAAGGATAATTAAACTATAAATGGTTTTTGCAGCCGATATAAAAATTTTAAAGCATCCAAATCTA
>VDFB02262127.1:0-45850 GCA_007258455.2 Sequoia sempervirens | reverse complement strand
TCAACATCCATAACTTATAAATAACCGTTGACTATTTTGAGTAAGAAGATAGTGAATACAATACTAGAGAGCAAGATAGGTCGATATTATATTCAAAATTAAAGAAATAGACTTGAGTATTTGACTCATCTTTTGTTATTATAGAGAAAAATTAAAACATTTCCTAATATCCTATATGTGGTATCAAATAGCTTACAGTAGGCATCCCAAAAGATGCTTAAATTTGGTTGTCTTTTTTATCTGGGCGTTCTATTGATTTGGAAAGTGTCATAAGGCTTAGGGTTCTAGTTGTTCTTATGTTCTAGGGTTTATGTGTGTTCTAAACCCTCTCAAAAATCATAGGTGTCTTTTCCTTTTACCTACTTTCTAATAATCTAATTCAAAGTTGACCGGGTTTTACTCATTCTTGGTCTCTTAAGTCATATCTTATGCCTTTTCATCTGTTTACTCAGCAGCCCCTTAAGCCTAGTGTTCCTGGTTGCTACTCGTAGAATCATTATAAATCTTGCCTTGTCTTATGCAGGTCATAAAATTCTTTAATTCTTGTTCTTTCCCTAAGTTTAGGTTTTAATATTCACTCAATATCATTCATGTTATAAACCATGGCAAGCGACCCCTTTTATGTCATGTAATAAGTGCACGTGCTTATTAAAATCCTTTGTTATGCTTGGCGGGTCCCATTGACTTATTTCTATTGGTTCCCCTCCATCCCGTGGGATTAAATTAATCAAATTAAGGATCTAGCGGGATAGAGGGTAGGCGACACCTGACCACCCTTTTGGTGGTTCCTACCACTGCTCAAAGGAACTGATGACTAAAGGTGTTCAAATCAACAGTTACTATAGTTTCTGACAAAAAATATTAGTTGTTCCCTACCTCCTTGCTATTGTAAGATGCACACTCTTTAAACCTAGAGGGAAAGCAAGGAGGTTGACACGTAGACAATTTCAACACTTGTGGAGATGGTGGAGCCCACTAAGTAACATAGATAAATCCACATGGTGGTTTTTGGTTGGTAAATGGTGATAGCCATTTGTAGTCGGATTTTCAAACTTATTTGACCAAATCTAAGCTATCTGTCGGGCCATCTCACTATGAGATCAACGGTTAAAATTCAAAGTTCAAGATTGCGGGAAAATGAGTTGTATCAGATGTTCTAGTTCACATGAGTGAACCATGATGGAAGATATGATGTAGAGCTACCAAATTTCCAATTGGTATGTTTTAAAGCCATAAAACTTGATTTAAAGTATAATTACAAACTTTTAAAGCATTTAAAGAATCTAAGGATTTTTTCCTAAAAATTTTCAAGCTCGATCGATGACAAGAATTAGGGTTTTTAAGTGTTCACAAAACCAGTAAGTAAAATTTCTATCTTACTTCTTAGTTGTTTTAAAAATTGTTGTAAGTGCCCGTTCTATCATTAGGGTTTCTAGTTTTGTTGCATTCCTTTTAAGGTTTGATGTTCAATTTGAACAATTAGCTTGTTTAGTCCTGTTATTGCCTTGCATCAACCTATACCTTAGTTGTAAGCTTGAAATTTGTTGAGTAGTACACCCTAGTTTGTACAAACTCTATTACTATGGCACCCAAAGTCAAAGCATCCACATCAAAAGACCAATATTCTGAGTTGAAGCCTGCTAAAAGACCTTTGTCACAAGACTTAACTGAACAATTGGTATCTTCAACCACTGAGAAATCAAAGGGACAACATATGTACTTTGGACGTGGAACTAAATTTGGCATCACTAATTATTATTGTACAATTAAAGATGCTACCCTACCATAGTCCGGATGGACACTTTTACAAGGATGGTTTGGAATTAGGAATGTTGGAATCCCTTTTTGCAACCCCTGTAGGTTGGACATGGGTAAACTAATTGTACCCAAAATGTTCATAGATGTTAATCTTCTCAAATCAATTGCTGCAAACTATGACCCTCTACTTAGGGTTGTTAGAGCTCATAATGGAGATAATCTAGTATGGGTTAATAAGGAATAAGTTGCATATGTGTTCAAGTTGAACACTTGGAGAAGTGACATGGTTAAGATTGATGAGTAGATGTTGAGGGAGGAATACAAAAGGGTAAAACACTACTTCGGGGTGTCAGTGTTGACCAATTTTCTAATATCAGTAGGAAAGGGAATCAACAAAAGAAATATTACTTTGGGACCCTCTGATGTTGAGCCCCTCCATATTAAGTATTTACAACCATATTTTTAGAAGACATTTTACTCCCTCTGCCAAATTCTAGGGTTTTATCCTGGCTCTAGCATGCTAATGGCCCATATGTGCATGGCTGCGAGTATCCAAAATCTTAACATAAAATACCTTATATGATTTTTCCACCTATATAGTAGAGGAAATTCACAACGGATTGGTGGCCTTGAAGGGTGGGAAAGTTGGTGTCAAAATTTGATGGCTTTCACTCTTTATGCATATGTTTCTTTTCAAAGGTGCAGACTATTTTGGTCAGGAGATGGAACTTAAAAGGGTTGTGGATGGTATTGAGATTCTAGTGTAGTCATGGGCCCCTATATTGGATAGGAATGAAAAAAATACTGACTATGTGACTGCTACAAATTTTTTTACCACCAAATTGAGATAGGCTCTAATGGTGGATGTACCTAGGATCCCCAAGGAGTTACATGATTTTTTGAGGCCAGCTAAAAGGAGGCCTGATTTGAATATTTCTCACAACTGGGGGGATGTAATCCCTTATAAAAATTGTATAGTTCTAAGGGTATTTGACACACAATTGAAACCCCACATACTCCCCAATGAAGTGCCTCTAAGGATTGGGTTTTTGGAGGTGATGTGGCAACTAGGGAATGTAAAGGATTTCTTCTTGCATGAGAAGTGAAAGGGAACTTTCTTCCCCACATACACTATGTTTTCTTATTTTGTCATGATTACATATGGATGGAAAAATATTGTGGAGCACTATCTCAGTCATCACAATATGAAGATCTAGGCATATAGGACATATGACCTTGAGGGATTGATAGTTTGGTCAATGAAGAGAAATAGGGGAGGTTGGTAGGTTCACACCCACACTATGCCTAATGACCTCATTAGAAATATTTCTGATCTTGATGTACAAATTAATAGAATGAAGAAGTGGGGTATTTTTTTTAAATTGGAAAGAGAAATTAAGGTTTAGGAGCTTGATTTTAAAGCTTTGTTAGATAGTAGTGACCCAATTTTAAAGATTGAAGTTGTGATACAAAATTTTGACAAAGTAGTGGCAAGTTTAAAGGAGATAAAAGTTGTGCAAGATAAGGGGAAGGACCCTAGGATGGAGCAATAATCAGTTGTGCAGCCTTCCAAGAAGGTGCATATATATTTAAGGAGGAAAGGCACAATAAGGAAGTAACAAATAGTTGCTACTCCTACACAATTTGGGGAGTCAAAGGTGCATTCACAATAGCAACAACTACCTCCATTGTCACCATAGCATTCTTCTACCCCTGAAATAATTGAATTGGATTCTCCAATTAGAGAATCATCCCATCCAAGGGAGCCATGCCCATCAATAAAGAAGCAAAAGGTTGAAGCTTTTGGTTTTGTTGATTATCCTGAAGAGGAGTTAGATGATGAAATTGCTATAACTGATGAGGAAATAATGCAAGGGATGTCATCTCCTCAATGAGAAATAATATCACATAATTTGAGCCTTAGGTTGAGTAAAGCTAACCTAAGTGGAATAAATAACTCTGAGGATGTTAGATTCCAAGCCTGTGAGAGATTTATGCAAGATGATCAATTTTTCAAGACACAAGCTTTCAAGGAATATGTATGGAGAGCAATGAAGGATGAGTATGCAACATTGGTGAAAACAAGGAGAAGTGAGAGCCTCGAGAATCCCAAAGTGGTTTTTGAAGCCAAGGTTTGAGATGAAATGAGGGCCAAGTATTCAAACATTTATGTAGAAGAGGGCAAGGCATTGGTGAGAAAGAATGGAGTGTTATTACTCCTAGAATAGGATCTAGCGTCAACAATTTCTTTTGACACTGTGAGAAGACAAGATGCCCCCATTTTCAATAGTTGAGAACAAGTCATAATGGCTTTACACGGGTTAGCTTTTAGTTAGCAATGTGACACTGTTACTATTTAGGATTTAGCCCCAACCACTAAAAAGCCTGAAGTTGTAGAACCTTCCCCAAGTGTAAGAAGAGGCTTAATCATAAAATGAGTTTCAAATACATCTACCTCGGAGGAAGCAACCATGAATGTTAATGTGGTACAATTCACCAAAGCCAAAGTTAAGTCATTAGTGGAGGGAAGGGATAGTTTTAGAACCAAATATAATGAGGTGGTTATTGCGTACAACTTGAGCCAACAAAAGATGGCTCAAATGAAAACTCAAATGGCTCTATGGAAACAACAATTCCAAGCATTGCAACTTGGTACCTCACATGTTGCAATCTTTCCTCCTCCTTCCCCAATTCTTTCACCTCCTCAAAATCATGAGGAGACTACCCCCATTGAATTTGAAGATGTACAAATGGAACAATCAGCTCTTGAATCATCAGATGCCCCTCAATTTGAGAAAGTTACTAAGGAGATGATGGAAAAGATCAAGAGTTATGAAGATAGGATGGATGATATTGTTCATTTGAATAATATGAATATTGTGACAGCAGTGCTTGAGCACTTAAATAAGGGGGTAGAGAAAAGATTAATTAGTATTCAAAGGGCCCAAAGGGTGAGGGATATGGCTATTACATCCTCTTGTGATGTAGATAAGCCTCCAAAGATACTTGTAACCCTAAGATTTGTAACATATAAACTGGTTCTCAAGGGTTGATTGTCATTGAGTCTTTAGAGGTGAAGATTAAAGAATTGGTTAAGAAGTTTGATGATTGTAATGTTGTTCTTCTTCCAGAAATTCCAAATGAGATGGGTGAATTTAAGTCCCTACACAAGTGAAAAGACAAGGAAACTCAAGCAATAACTTCCCAGGCCAAAAAAATATGTGATGAAATGGATTTGGTTATGCTAAGGAACAGTATGGACATGCTCATGCATACAGGGGCTTTCCTTGAAGATTTTGATGAGGAAAATCAGGTGGAAGCTAGGTATAGCCCATACAAAAAAGGGAAGATGACGTCATGGGATTTGATTGGCCTACAAAGGAGTTTGCATTATGTAAATCCAACTATATTGACATAATGTACATATAAATTGTTGCAAGTGCGAGTGGGTGAGATCAATTTTTGTTGGTGGACTACAATAAAAAAGTTTAGTAGGGAAGTGTAATACATGGCCTAGAATTAGTACAAATTAGGCCTTGGATATATCAATGTTCAAATATTGCACTTTCTCAGTTTCAAATGTGGTGACAAGGTTGCAAATGTGGAATTATTTTGGTTTATTCTCTCTTTCACTTTATGCTTTTCTTCTTCAAGTTTTTAAAGCATGTGGAATACAATGTTTGCTCATGGAAATGATTACTTTACACTAACTAAAGGAGCCTTTTGGAAGGCGGAAGAATCTTAACCAAAAAATAGAAATGGTTTTTGTCTCATATGAAATTCTCCCTTGTATTCGAAAATGTAAATGTAACTTCCTTTGGGGATGTTTTGAAATTGAAATTGAAATTTATGTCAAATGTAAATGTGACTAAATGTGTAATTTGGCCCAAAGCTTATTTGCTCCCTTGTTCTTATAAAAAGGAATTCAAGGTTAATTGCACAGGTCTTTGGTTGAAAGAGCTTTTGAACTCATGTAAGAAAATTTTGTAATTCAAGCACAAAGAAATAGAGTTATTGTTGAGTCTTAGGTATGAATTCAAGTCTGCAATAGGAATAATGGTTTTATAGTAATGATGGCATTTGAATGAGAATGCATATTCTAGAACAAATTCTCTCTTGTATTTTTTCATATGAATTATTAATAAAATTATCAAGTATCCTTCTATTAGTCTTCAATCATTTTGGTTGAATGTATGATTTTGTCTCTACTTTAATTCAAAGAATTAATTAAAATGCTCTGATGGAATCATAGGTTTGTATAACTAAATTAATATATTATTAATAATTTCATATTTTAATTGTGTTAAAACTTAAACATGTACTCAATGATTCATCACTCAACTCAATGCTTAATAACATATTAACAATAGTAGCCTATACACCAATGAACATCAACAATCGTTTAATGTGTATCTAGTAGTTGAAAGGTTCATAATTTTTCTTCAAATGATAAAATAAATAATATAGATAATTGAAAATCAACACATTACTGAATTTGAGTGTTTTTATTGATTTTCACATGAAGGAATACATAGAGGCATTGGCAATGCAAAATATTTTTCAAAGAAAACTCTACACAGAGCTGAGTTGGAACTTGGAAACTCATATTATCAAATATCAAATCACTATATCACCTTTTCCAACAAATTCCACTATTTAGGTGGTGGAATTGTCATTTTTTCTAACTGATGTTGTTTGACTTGAAGATTTTTTAACATTTCATGATTGAAATTGAAACCTATCTCGAATTCTTTAGTCAATTTTGCATTCAAGGTTATCAGTGGTTTGATAGAATCCAAATTGTTCACCACATTTGGATTATGAGGAAACTAGTCCAAATCAATCTTCCTTGTATCCTCCATCTTCTTTATAAAATCATCCTTTCCAATGAATCACTCATTTGTGTCAAAATCCTCTGGAAAACCAAGCTCTATGAAGTTCCTTTTCTTTTCATCCAACTTCTTCATCATTTTTGCAGCCAAATGCACATCTTCCTTTGTTTCACACATTCTCAAACACTTTTGACTGATATATGACAACATCATTGAGGTAGCAAGCTAATTATTAATCCCTTTTGATTTCAAATCATTTTCACTGGATTTGTAGACTATTTGTTGAACTTGATTTGTAGATTTCTCTAATGCCAACATATTTTTGTTGTCTACTAAATATTTGTTGAGCTTCTTATAATGTAGTTTGATAGCATCAATCAATTGAAACATGTCACATAAATGATCAATCCTCTGCATTATTTCATCCTAGATCTTTTGTTTCATATGCCTCATTATTTCTCTACAAAATTCAAAATAACTTATTTTGACAAGAGTTAATTTCATTTTTTTCTTCCATTAGCTCTACCTCCAATATTTCATTTATCTTTCTCTCTTTCTCTAATTTTTGTTTCCACTGTGCATTTCCTTTCACAATGCTTTGTCTCAATTTTTTTGAAGTGGATTTTTCCTCATCATATTTCTTGTTTCTCTCATCTAACCTTTGCTTCAACCCATTCACTTCTCGCTCATTCACTTCTCTCTCATTTTGTTTATCCTCTTTGCTTGTTGATGTAGAGGTAGATTTTTTTACTCTTTTTTCTAATTCATTGCTCTTGTTATTTGTTGCTTTCCTCTTTGCTTTCTCATTTGTTAGGTCTTCTTGTAAATTTTCTATTTGAGTATGCAAAATTTTTTCTCTCTATCTTACTTTAGCAATGATGTGTACACCAATTCATTATTCTTCATTGACACATTAATTTTGTCAGTATTTTTGAGTCCAAAAAAATCTAATTGTAAACTGCTCACCTAAAATTCAAATCAATCCATCTATTTTTTTGGTTTATTTTGAACGGTGAGAACAAAAATCATGTACTCCATGATTTATTTATTTGTGTAAAATGTGGGTAATACCATGGTTGTTGCAGGCTCTAAAGTTACAGTAGACGTACTCTCCATCAGTTAGCAATTATTTTCTTTTTTATACAATTCTGATTTCTTTTTAAACTCTTCAATGTAATCAAAGCCTGGGGATGCAGGAACAATGGAATGCTTGAATGGTGAATGAATAGGAGTAATTTTAGTTGCTAATGTTGTTGCAACCACACTAACTGGCAATGAGGGAGTGCTTGAAAATCACTCCTTTGTGGTGGATCCACTGGTAGTGTGACTTGGACCTATCAAAATCCTTTGCCTCTATTGTATGCCCTGATCACCTAGTGTTTGTGTGGTATCTTGTATTGTTGTAATATTGTGTCTAATTTTTTGTTGTATCACATGTTGACCACTACTAGTACTACTACCCATACCATTTCCACAAGTGGAAGTGCCAGTTGCATTAGTCTCTCCACCATGGGCATGTCCTAGTTGTGATTGCATCTGACCATGAGGATGAGGATTTGAAGCTCTAATAAATTGAAGTTTTTCAACTATACTTGTATTCCCTTGGTCTAATTTTTCAGCTCCAAGGATAGATTTACAACTATTTTTCTATGCTCTACATGTGTTATTGTCCAATGGCCTTGTCCTTGGGACCCCAAAGGACCACCTTCATAACCCATTTTTTCAGCTATGGCTACTCCTAAAGTATATGCTTTTTTTGTGGCCTCACTTAAACCAGGTTTGAAATTGACATAGCTTTGTTCTTCCCTACCATCATTAGTTTCTTGATCTTCATGATCATTGGGATGCTCTATATTCCACAATTTCTAAACTCATGACCTTCTTCGTTATCTCCAAAGTTTGCAACAAATCTTGGATCACCTAGCTCTTTCCTAATAGACCAAACAACAACAATTTTTTATTGTGACCAATTTTTATCTATAACTTCCTTCTCTAGAGAATTTGGCATTTTTACTCTACTATATGGTTTATCACTTATTTCATAAAAAAATTTGTACCTTGTGATTGTCTTTTAGTGTAATGTCATAATTTCTTCTAACAATTGTTCAAAAGAAATACCTTCTCAGCAACACTTTTCTCCATTGCTATTTTGACCTCATCCCAAGAATCCTTGTTTCTAAAGTTTTCAAGCAAGGGTTTACTTTGATGTTGAATTCTACTTGCAACATTCTTATTGGCCACAATCATTGATTTAATGGTGTCACATGGATCATATTGTCAATGACATGCATCATCAAAATTATTTTTTTTCAAAAGATCATGTGCCACACTAAATTCTTTTCTCTTGAATGTGAACCCTCCACATGAAAAAGGTAAAGAAGGAAATAAGGTCTTCTTTTGCTGACTAAAAAAGTGTAGTTCATCAGTACTCTATATCTTCCTTGCATATTCCAATGCAAAAACCCTTTTTGTCACATGTATTGGAAGTTTGTATGGATCTACTCCCAATCCATAAAATCTTAGCACAATATCTTCTTCCATTAAGTACCAATCAGCCAATTGTATTTCTTTTCCTCTAGTTGAATGCAATTTCTACATGACTTAGGCAATCTAGGCATTGGAGTATTTGTGATTTCTTGATCTGCAATAGAGCCAAAAAGTAGTCTACAAAATGATTGTAGTTCCTTTGAGAATCATGCATCCTTATCTCAGTGGTCCAATCATCTATTGGAGCTATTTTATTTTCCTCAACATTACTATAGGGTTGAATCTAAAGCTTGTTGGTCTAAAGCATTCCATTAAATTTGAATAGAAAAAAAAATAGCACAAGTAGGTTGCGAACCTAAATGTCTTGGTGGAACCTCCTTTAATCATTAAAAATTGTTTATGCATGGATTCTACAATGTGCTCAATAAAGTTATATTTGACATGTGGAACAACATAATGAATATTATATACCATTTCAAGGAGGCCTGCACCCACTTCCCAATTGATATCTAGTTCGAAGAAAAATTCTAGCATGGAAATAGTATCCTGAACCCATGGTCTAAAAATATCAAAATCATAAGGAGGCTTATGATTACCTTTCAATTTGTTTCTAGCTTTGTATGTTATCCTGAACTATTTTATTTATGAAAGTTTTTTTCTCTCTTTCATCCACTGCTTCATAATCACTAGCAAGCTTTTCTAGGTCAATGTGGACATTTCCAAATTATTCATTTGTAAACCCCAACACTTTTTTGAGTTCTTCTGCATTAATTGATAAAAATTCTTCTTTGCTATATTTATTAAATATTTCTCTTTTGTTATCATCATAATTTTGGGCACAGGCCATGATAAATTTTGGGCCAAGGAAAACCTCATGTAACATCATGTGCCCTAATCTAGTTACCCACGGTGCACTGTAACAAATAACTTGCATTTGCTTTTCAGCCTTATTCTCAAATGAAAATATAAGTTCTGAGGTATGGTTACCATAGATTTTAGGATCATAAATATCATGGTATTCATCAATGAAAACTAGGGTTTTAAGCAATTTGCATAATGTATTTTTTATCTGATTTTTCTCTAGTGGTACTGGTGGTAGACAAGATTATACAATGTGAAATTGTGAATTCACTCTTAGTCATGTCCTTAATTTTTATTAATTCTTAAGTCTCTCAACCCTTAACCAAACTTCAAATTTTGAAAAAATAAGATTTTAAGAAATGATAAAAGTTGAAACGTAGTCATAGAAATTTTGTCTTTCACTTACCTAGATTTTTATTCTTGAAAATATTAATACTGACAAGCATGGACTTGCTTTGTTGGACATGGAACCCAGAATCTCCCTAGTGCATTGCAATGAGCAATATGAAATATCCCCATGTGTTGAACCTCTCACTTAAAAATAAAATCACTTAGCACTTAGTTGTAGAAAGTTTTCCTTTTTTTTTTAACATTAAAGTGAATGAAACATCAACATGTTTCTTCTGAACTACACAATTAGTACATGGTTGTTCTACATTGAAAACAAATTCTAAACCATTGATCTTTGTAAATCTAACAGTTATAGGGTGATTTTGGAGGTTTAAGTTTACAAGTCTAGTGCTCTGTGCATTTCATTTTGGAATGAAACTACAACCATCAAATGTTCATTGAATGGTTGAGTAATTTATGATATAAACAATAAACATGTGTTTTAAAGTTGTTTGAAACTTTAGTGCGCTAGGATTGACATCAAGGCCAAGGGGCCAGTAACTTAACATTGCAAAGGACTTAATAAAATGAATAATGATACCGAGAACTGAGGGAGAAAGTCAATGACAAATTAGAAATCAATAACATTTCGTTAAACCCTAACAAGAGTGACAACTTTTAGTGTTTAAAATATTTTTTGTCAATTTGATGGCAACTTTCCTTTTTCATTTCTATTGCTTTATGTTTCAAATCTGCATGCAATTATTTCATAAATAGATAATACTTAATTTCTTAAAGGAAAAAAAACTGATTTGAATAGATTCATAGACACTGATGCTACGCCCTTAATATTATTGTACATCGGGTTATGAATAGTCAGCTTGTGGCTATCTTAACTCTCTATTAAGCCATATTATCATTAGTATGTTGTTATTTAGTTGTTTAGGTTGGCCTAAGTCTTATATAGGTGTTTCTAAGTTGGCCTAGGTGATATCCTTGGCATAAATAGGTATATATAGGAGGTTGTGAGTCTTATTTCATCATGAAGTGTGAAGTGTGTTCTCATTAGAGATATTTGGAGGTTTTCCCCCTCAAAGTGGCTTGTTATTCTTAGTTATTATCAAGTATTTGCAGCATATTTCATATCATATTCTTCTATTGTGCAAGTTATTTCATAACAAGTGGTATCAGAGCATGATCTTGGCACCATAGAGGCAAAGTTTTTCTCAATTTTAGAGGTTATTTTGGGAAGAGCATATCTTTCAGATTTTGGCAAATTTTTTTCTGATTTTTAAAGGGTTTTGAAGAACATATTGAAGAAGCTACAGTACAAATTTCAGAAGAATGGGAGTAGAATTAATCAAATTATTGTAGAATTAGGGTTTCTACACTATTTTTTGGAATCTACATATCTCGCACATCTTGTTGAATTGGAGTCTGCTTTTTATTGGGTTTTTGAAGACATAATAAAGGAGATTACAGTAAAAATTTGAGAGAATTGAAGTTTCATTTGTATGATTCATTTTAACATTAGTGGTTTCCATCATGCCGGGGCCTGCAACAAGGGGTAAAAAGAATGTCACTCCGGGGAAGACTCTTGATAAGGATGGTGAAACAATCGAGGATATTACTCATAATGAGGAAATCAATAAGGTCAAGGAAGACATTTCCTCAATTAAGATGGATATGTGTGACCTAAGAGGAGATATATCGGACATACGAAACATGTTAAGCACCTACATGGCTAAATCAAGAAAAGAGTTCTCAAGCGGCCAAGGTGAAAATTCTAGGTCAGCTACTACTAACACAAGCTTTAGTACTCCTATGGGATATAGGAATTTATTTCCAAAGGTGGATATGTGCAAGTTCGATGGTAAGGATCCTCTAACATGGATAAACCAAATGGAGAATTTTTTTGAAGTACACCAAATCCCAAATGGACAAAAGGTCACAATGGCTTCCTTATATCTAGAACCAGATCAATTCATTTGGTATCGTTGGCTTTGCACTCATCGAAGTAAAAAGGGGCTCACCGTCTCATGGTCAATTTTTACAGAGGAACTCCAAGCACAATATAGCAATAGCATCACAGACAACTTCTTCAGCCAACTAGCTAAACTTCAACAAACAGGATCAGTTAAGGATTATATTCAGCAATTCCAAAATCTATCCTTAAGGGTGGATACAATTACGGAGGAAAACTTGAATGATTATTCTTGGGTGGTCTCAAGGATCACATTCAACATGAAGTACGCATGTTTAGCCCTAGTTCCATAAATGAGTCTTTTATCTTAGCACGTAGGGTAGAGAAGTATTTGATTCCTAAGAAGCAAGGGGCTAATGTGACAAGAGAGAAAGGATATTCAACACAACCTACTAAGTTGACTCCACAAAAATTTGAGGAGAAAAGAGCAAAAGGCTTGTGTTTCAATTGTGATAGCAAATACGGTTGAGGACATAAATGTAGTGAAAAGAAATTGTTTTATATTGAAGGTCCTAATGAGGGAAGAAGAGGAGGAACCCATACTAGAAGATGAAAGGGAGTCAAATGAGGAATCACATGATTCTCAACCAATCATTTCTTGTCATGCACTCTTAGGTTTCAGTGCTCCACAAACTCTCAAGGTGGTGGGGTTCCTAAAGAAGCAGAAGGTAACAGTGTTGATCGACTCAGGTAGTACTCATAATTTCATCAACAAAAAGTTAGCTACTTGTCTAAATTGTTTCATATATCCATCTCCAGAGTTTCAAGTTTTGATTGCGATGGTGGTACAGTTAGTTGTTCAGGAAAGTGTCATAGCATTAAATTATCCATGGGAGATTATCAACTTGATACCCCAATGTATGCGATATCCATGGGTGCAGCAGATATTGTTTTGGGATACAATGGCTTACTACATTAGGAACAATTGAGATGAACTTCCAGAACTATTCCGCGAGATTTCAATCGAGGAGGCTAGTAGAGCTAAGGGGTTGAAGGAAAAATCTCCACAAATGGTAAGCTCTCATCAAATGCAAAAGTTGCTTAAGAAAGGAGTGGATGGATTTGTGGCCCAACTATGTTCATTAGAAGTCTCTCAATCTAATACTCCTACTCATCCAAATTTGTAAGCTATAATTGATCATCACTCAGTTGTTCTTGGAGATATGCCTAAAGGACTTCCTCCTAAGAGGGATCATGATCATGCCATACAATTAGTCCCAGGGAGCCAACCACCGAACATCAGGCCTTACAGGTATCCACAAATACATAAGAGTGAGATAGAAAAGATTGTTGAAGAGATGCTAGAGGCAGGAATTATCAGGCATAGCCAAAGTGCTTACTCCTCGCCTGTGGTGATGGTACGTAAGAAGGATGATACTTGGTGCATGTGTCTAGATTATAGAGTGCTCAACAAGTACACCATTAAAGATAAGTTTCCAATTCCAGTCATTGATGATTTGCTAGATGAATTAAATGGAGCTATGTTTTTTACCAAGTTAGATCTTAGATCTGGTTATCACCAAATTTAGATTAAGGAGGAAGATATTTGTAAGACAGCATTTCAGACTCATGAGGGTCATTATAAATTTTTGGTGATGCCATTTGGTCTTACCAATGCACCATCTACATTCCAAAGTTTGATGAATTCCATTTTTAAGAAGTTCTTGAGAAAGTTTGTGTTAGTATTCTTTGATGATATATTAATTTATAGCAAGACTTGGGAAGAAAATTTGCAACATGTGGACCAAGCATTACAAATACTTGAAGATCATAAACTCTATGCTAAGCCATCCAAGTGTTCTTTTGGTCTTACAGAGGTGGAGTATTTGGGACACATAGTTTCACATGAAGGAGTAAAGGTGGACCCTAACAAAATTAAGGCTATCATGGAATGGCCTATTCCAAAAACCATTAAGAAACTGAGAGGATTCTTGGGATTGATAGGGTACTATAGAAGATTTGTGAAGAATTATGGTAGTATAGCAACACCTCTCACCACTCTATTGAAGAAGGATTCTTTTCATTGGAACAAGTCTACCAATACAACATTTGAGAGATTGAAGGAGGCTATGTGTACAACTCCAGTACTTGCCACTCCTGACTTCACCAAGGAATTCATTGTGGAATGTGATGCTTCTAGAAATGGGATAGGAGTAGTGCTCATGCAAGAAGGTCCCAATTAAAAGGTAAGAATCAACTAAAACCTATTTATGAGAAGGAAATGCTAGCAATACTCCATGCTGAAACAATGGCAGCCTTATCTATTGGGTAGACATTTCAAGGTTAAGACAGATCATGATAGCCTAAAATATTTTTTGGAACAAAGACTATCTTCTAAAGAGCAACAAAAATGGGTCACTAAGATGTTAGGATATGACTTTGAGATTGTATATAAGAAAGGGAAAGAAAATATTGCAGATGCACTTTCAAGGAAGGATGAGAAAGATGAAGCCTTATTGTGTGCCCTTTCAATATTACAAGCAAATTGGGTGGAGGAAGCCAAAGCAGAGTGGCAAAATGATGTTATGACAAGTAATCTCATTGATCAATTAAAAAGTGATCCTAGTAGTTCAGATAAGTTTTGTTGGAAGGGAGATACTCTTTGGTATAAAGAGTGTTTGTATCTTTGCAAGAATTCCAACCTTAAAATCAAGATTCTCATAGAGTTGCATGAGTCTCAGTGGGTGGTCATTCAGGATTTTTGAAGACATATCATCGAGTCAAGCAAGATTTCTTTTGGGAGGGCTAAAGGGTGATGTTCTGTTTGGGAATGTTTGGTGTGTCAAAGGAATAAAGGGGAGACAATTAAGACACCGGTCTCTTGCAACCCTTATCTATTCCTAGCCAGCGTTGGGAAGAGGTATCCATGGACTTCATCACAGGGCTTCCCAAATCTAAAGGTCATAATGTCATCATGGTGGTAGTTGATCGACTCACTAAATATGCACATTTCATTGCATTAGCACATCCTTTTACAGCAAGTGTAGTGGCTAAAGCTTTTTTGGAGAATATCCAAAAGCTACATGGTACACCTAAAATTATTGTTAGTGATCGTGATCCTATCTTCACTAGTCACTTTTGGAAAGATTTATTCTCATGTTTGGATACTCAATTGGCTCTTAGCTCTTCATACCACCCTCAATTAGATGGGCAAACAGAGGTTGTTAATAAGTGTTTGGAAGGATATCTATGTTGTTTCACTTCAGAGAAACAGTCTCAGTGGATAGATTGGCTACCACTTGTGGAATGGTGGTATAACACTTCTTTTCATAGCTCATCAAAAATGTCCCCATTTTTGGCACTTAATGGATATCATCCTCCTTCCATCACATCATCAATTAAGGTGTCCCCAAGAGTTCAGGCAGTAGAAGACCACTTGCTTCATCAACAACAAGTACTTTCAGGACTCAAGGAGAATTTAGCCATGGCACAAAATCGAATGAAACAATAGGACCAACATCGTAGTGAAAGAAGTTTTGAAGTTGGGGATTGGGTCTTCTTGCGATTGCAGCCTTATAAGCAAATCTCACTAAAGCAGCAAAGAAAGAATAATAAGTTGTCTCCAAAGTATTATGGTCCATACCAAATCATGCAGAAGATCGGTAGTGTTGCCTACAAGCTTGAGTTTGCCACCAACAACAAAGATACATCCAGTTTTTCATGTTTCCTGTTTGAAGAAGGTAATTGGGCATAATATTCCCACTCAAACAACACTTCCCGAGTTGGATGAAGAAGGAAGCATAATTTTGGAACCAAAGTGCATTCGTCAAACACGCACAAAGAAGCTAAGGAATAGAACTATCACTGAGTATCTCATCCAATGGAAGAAGTTACTAGTTGAAGATGCCACATGGGAAGACGAGGAGTTCATTCAAAAGTTTCCAAACTTGATTAGCATTGAGGACAATGCTTCTTTGAAGAAGGGGCATGCTACTCTTAATATTATTGTACATTGGTTATGAATAGTCGGCTTGTGGATATCTTAACTCTCTATTAAGTCATATTATCATTAGTATATTGTTATTTAGTTGTTTAGGTCGGCCTAAGTCTTATATAGGTGTGTCTAAGTCGGCCTAGGTGATATCCTTGGCATAAATAGGTATATATAGGAGGTTGTGAGTCTTATTTCATCATGAAGTGTGAAGTGTGTTCTCATTAGAGATATTTGGAGGTTTTCCCCCTCGAAGTGGCTTGTTATTCTCAGTTATTATCAAGTATTTGTAGCATATATCATATCATATTCTTCTATTGTGCAAGTTATTTCATAACAACTAAACTTAGAAAATAATTCTTTATTGTAAATGAATAACAAAGAATAACAAAACCATTTATTTTATTATAACTGAATTACAATGTTACATTATTCCATATCTTTTTAAAGATGAGTAGCTAAAGAGCATGCAAGCTCATGTTTTGTATAAGTCACTTTACAGGGATACAATTGATTCCAAGTTGTTGCTTGTGACAATGGATTACAAATTGATTATAAGCTTCTGCTAGTGACAACATAATACAAATTTGTCTCTCAAAATAAATGCAAGGGATTTTCCTAGCCAGCCATGCTAGGGAAATGGGAGGTGGGAAGATACAAAATGTACTTATCCCCTTTGAGAACCAAAGTCATACAGAAGATGAGGGGTAGTAAATCTGTTCCCATATTTTTCATGTAGCCTCCATACAATGGGATAACACTTATCTCTATCAGAGCTCCTCATCCTAGTTCAAAACCTGCCTCAGAAGTCGGGTGAACTAGATCAACTTCTTTCTAATTCCACCCATTCTGAACTTGAAGGAAATTGGTCTTTTACTCTGCAACTACATTACTAGAGGAAGGAGAATTTAGAGTATCCCCAATAATATGACATCATCTTCTTCCTGAATCCTTATTAACCCTACAAAATGAAAACCCTTATGACAATTCAAAACATTGCACTCAACAGATGATTTTAGTTGTGTTCACTATCCCTATTTATGGGCCATCCCTATTTACTTGTGAGTAATGTCACGTGTGAGGTTGGGTATAATGATAATCACAATTTGTGTAAACCAAAAACCAACTTAAGCGATTCGTGTAACTTAAGCCTTACATTTATATTTAAAATGTTTAATTTGAATGACGTTTGGCTACATGCAATTTGTACCTCAAGCTGAAAAGCTATCAAAATCTCCACTCAAACAATATCAAATCATTACAAATCTTGTTTCACTTGATCATTGGATTAATGACATCATCATCTACATTACATTATGTAGTTTTCAATATAAAGCTATCCAATCAATTGCTTTGGATGTACATGTGGAATTAATCTGCATCGCCACCCGTAGTACCACAACCAAACTTTCTTCAAAAAGATTGAGAATGTCAATTAAATGAAATGTAGTACTTCGAGGCATTGAAATGAGAGTTAAATGGCTTGTTTTACCTTAATCATTATCAATGTCCACTAATAAGTCACAATAAATTTCACTCACTTATGATTAGAACTATATGTTGATCATTACTATTAGTTTTAAAAGCTACATTTTTATATTGAACAAAGAAAAAATGATTTACAAGAATGGAGCCATGAAAAGTATTTTATTTTAAGTAGCTAAAGACTAAAGTACATACTACATAGCCAGCCTAGCCAAAAATTCACTAATTGTGACAAAAAACTAGTCACAAAATACATATTACAAGAACTGTTATGTTGTACAATAAAATATAGACACGTGACATGTCGCACAATTCAAATTACTAAAAAAATTTGTAACTATAATTGAGGACATCAACCTGCAATCGATTGTTTAAGTAGAAGGTGAGTCAAATTTGACAAAGTAACAGTGGAGAAGAAAAACGAATCACCTAAAACCTTCCTCCAAAACTCCAAACTCTTTAATGATTCATTTTTCATATCACACAACAAAACACATTTCATATTAACTAGGGCAAGAGCCTGTGCTATAGAAGAATACAATTCCACTTTCCAAAATATTCCACCAATAGGCACTAACCCACTTTCAAAATTGTAATGCTCCAATGCCAACTCCAATGAAGAAATAGAGTAAATGAAAGGCTAAAAATATTGTATTGCCAACGTCTTCACCCAATTTTTATTAAGCGAAATGTCCATACAATTGGATAAGAAAGCCAAAGCTACCTCATAATATAGAGAACGAGGGTTGTTCTGAAGCCATTCCCTACCCATAATTATTCTTATAGCATCCTCAACTTGTACACAAGGAACTATAAAAACCATACCCAACTTTCATCTATCATATGCATCGTCCCTTCTTTTCTCCCAAAAACATTTGGGTAGCATGACACACCATGAAGAATCCATAATATCATAGTTAAATTGAGAATAGAGAAGAAAGAAATCAAAGTTAAATATATTATAAATGATATGAAGAACATCAAGTTGGTGAAGTATATATAAAAGTTAGAATGAAGACAATGACATCAAATACTCACACTTAACATTTAATTCACCACTTGATCATTGATGTGACAATATTATTAATTTATTTCAAAAAAATTGTGAGAATATTATTCTAAGTTACCCACGGGCTCCACCATCTTCATGAATGTTGAGAAAATCTACGTATCGGCCTTCCCACTTCCCCATTGGGTTTAACGTGTGTACAAATTTCAGCAATGGGGAGGTGGGGAGCGGCCCAAATTAAATTTGTTGCTTCACATCTATGTGCTCTTTACCTTAAGACCATTTGCCTATGCATAACCCTCAGACTAGATGTTTGACCCAGATTAAGATGTCTTGCTTACCTTTAAAAAATGTTCTTAAAAGGTGCGTTTAGTATCGCAGGATTTAACACTAGTTCCTTAATATTTCCTTAATATTTTGTACCTTGCTATAGTTCCTTTGACGGTTCTAATTGTTCCACGTGGAAATTCTCACCTCCTCGTTGAGGGATGAGAGATGTAGGTGGTCCCCTATAGGCTAGCGAGGAGCAATCAAGGTTTACCCACATCACCCTATCTCGACCATTCATTTCTCAAACCCATTGTTCACCTAGGTTGAGGGGTCGGTCACCATGATGACTCCAAAGGATTAAGTCATAACTAAAGTGACCTTCAACTGCCGGTAGCTAGGCAACGATAAAATATTATTTTGGTTGTCATGACTTTAAGTGATTTAATAAGTAATAAAATGTTAACCATTGATTTTTGGAAATTTTACGATTCTAGTGCTATTCCATAGGTTTCAATTTGCAAGTCTAGTGCTTCAAAGATTTTTTTTTGGAATGCAACTATAGCCATCCATCAAAAATTCATCGAAGGGTCATAGGTTATATTAAGTTTCACTGACATATGGCTTCAAAGATAATAAATATGTTGGCACTTGTCCCCATTCCAAACACTTTATGAAGGAATTTGAATGTGCAAATTTTTTTTCTTGGAATAAATAATATGTAATTGTAGCATTTGATATTTTTGCCAACCACGCTATGATTTTTTATTGGCATACCAGTTTATTTCGCCACTATTTTTTTTATTAGTTTGAGATTATGTTTAATTCTCTAGTGTTTTTTTTAATCATTTGAAAATAGGTTTAATTTTCCAATTAAAATATTTTTTTGGTTTGAAAAAAGTTTTAATATAAAAATATTTTTTGTTTTCAAAGTAAGTTTAATTCACCAATAGAAATATTTTATTGGTTTGAAAAAAGGTTTTAATTGCCAATGAAAATATTTTATTTGTTTTAAAAAAATTCCAATTCACCAAAATTTTCCACAGACTTCTAGTGATTACAAAAAATTTGCCAATTGAGATTATTTTTTTTCCTGAAAAATGAAAAAAGTGCCAATAAAATTAATATTTTTATCAATAAGTATACAATATTTGCCGGGATTTTACACCTTCGTTGAGGGGGGGGTTCTTAAAGTTATCCCTATTTCATAGTTATCACTGTGATATTCAAAAATATCTTCAATAATGTCAATCTCTATTCTTCATTTTCAATGCCATTTATTATAGTTCAAGTTTAACCAATTTACAATTAGTGCATCATTGTTATGACCAATATCTCTTTGAATATCATGAAATGGTTTATAGAATAATAATTCTGAGAAATACAAATCACGCCATCTTTCTGAGTCATGTAGTCCAATCGATATGAATCTTGGAAAGACTTATAATAGTTGTTTTTTCTTGCATTCCATTTGTTCTCTATTTTTATTTTGGGATTATATATCCAATATTTTTTTACATCAATTAGTGAGATAGATTCCACAGAAGAAGGCCTACTTGTGTATGCATCAATAAAAGACATTGTTTGTTCTTCATTGTTATTTTGAGCAAGCAACAATACACATTTGAAAACCTTAGTTGATACATTTAGAATGATAAAATTTCTATTTTTCTGAACCAATGAAAGTTCTAATAACATATGGATTGTTTCCTAAGATCCAATATCTCTTTATATTATTGTTTCTGTAAGTAGTTTTCTATAAGCTTTTGCAACTAAATCATCTGGATTTTCTAAGTTTTCTATAAGATTTGGTATGTTTCAGAGATTTTTTCTGATTTGGCTACATACTTAGCAATATATTAAATTAAAACGTGTTTTAATAGAATAGGTTTTCAATATGTATTTTCCCTACATAGTTGTAAAATGTACCGATTGTGTGAATTGAGTTAATCATCATTTCTATCAGGGTCAAATATTTTCACTAGTCTCTATACCTTCATATAATTTAGCTTCTAATAAATTTAATGGCCAAGGAGCATTGTACCTTTAAGCCATATCATTAATGAAAATTTTAATGTGAATAATGGATTAGAGAAGTACATTTGTTTAATAGTCAATTTTTTCATGTCTGTAAAGATGATTACCTGCAAATCACGTGTCCTCTTTTTTCCATAGATATGCACCTTCTCTACACATTGTACACCTTTGTACCATGTTTTCTATCTCGCTGTAATCTTGGTGGAAATTTATTTCTTCAAGTTGTCTTATGTCTTTAAGATATGGATTTATAGTATAATTTTTGTTATGCCTGCAATGTCAATTACAATTGATTAATTTGATATATTAGTTGGAATGCAATAAGATAGATAATTATAGTTATGAAATGACAAGTAGTTTTATTAGGTCTATAGATGTTGTTCCTAGGTATCATGTCTTGGATCCCATGCATGAACAATCAAGTTGAAATATCTTTCAGCAACAAGTCATTGTTCTTCATTTGACCAATCAATGGTATCCATGTTTGGTGCTCCTTTCATCTATAGAAATCCATGTTCGTGTGTTATCCTCTATGTTTCCAGTCATATCTACACCAACAGTCTTGAAGATTCATCATTTTTTGGAGGATTTCTTGTTTGAATTGAGAGTGTCATAAGTGCATGTATTGTGCAACTATATGAGGGTGGTCAATTGTAATGTCCCTTGCTACAAATTAAATCATATTTAATACTTCTCTAGTTAACTATATCAAGATTGCAAATATGATCAAACCAAGAAATTGGGTATCCAAGAAATTGCTTCAAAAACACCATTAAATAACCAGAAACTTGATCTAACAAAAAAAGAATGTATTTTATTAATTTTTAATATGAGAATAAATTATTATTTCTATCTCATATAGTTGCTAACAATAATATGCATCTGCTACAACTATTCTCAAAACAAAGAAAATATGAAGCCTAAACACATACTAAACCAAACCCAACGTGCAAGGAAACTCTTTGAACTTTGCACCAAGGTTTATTATGATAAAATATTAGAAAATATCATGAAATATAAAAAAAACACGTCCAAAAATCTGTCATTAACATTTACAACAAATAAATCATTCAAATCCCAAATATCACACTTCCACATGTAACAAAATACAAATACTAAAAATAAACTTCAACTGTTCAACACATTGGTAATTCCTGTGTGAAACTATTCCTAGAGAATATCAAAACCAATTCCTTCAAGCCTCAATCCCTTTGGTTTACCAACCTTGAAGATTCTTTCTTCTTTGGTTTCCCAGCCTTAGAAGAATACAAAAACCCGTGAAGGAAAATATGCAAGATATAACGCCCTGCCACGCAACCCCAAAGGAAACTAATACATCTAACAATTATGGCACAATTTTTTTTTAAATAACTAACATGTAACATAATATTAACACTCAACACTTGAAATGAAACTATACATGATCAACATATAACAAAGTCCCTTGGGGTTACACGACTGCATTAATTTTTGTTTAACATCTATTACATTACATGAAAGATAAGAATCCACTAGTAACCATAAGATAATATCATGGACAATGCACTATAACATGAAGATACATTGATCAAGGACTACATCAATACAATTTTTCTTCCCATCATGAATGGGAAGAGTACAATAACATTGATATGAATGAGTACAAGCATCAATCTAGATCCAACTCAGGCACAACTCTGGAGTCACTGCAACTAGAACAATTCTACACAACTCGATCTTTGACTAGGAACCCAATGGGGTGCATAGCATCTTCCACCCGACCACGTGGACCCTAAGGCCCACCCCCCATGCTAGGAGATGACAAGAAGAACCTCAATGGATACCATCAAAAGACAAGGTATACAAGACTTCACGACATGAGCAACAATAACATAAGGTAACCTCCAACACAAGAAATAACCAACACAAGATAACATAACAAAGCATCAACAAACACATGACAACATTCACTTCCAGAGACTCAAAATCAACAAGAGGGGAACAAAAGCATACAATCTTGTTAAAAGGTGGAGTGTCATCAAATAGGTAGCTATGGGTTATCCTGGCATAACCTTCCTAGGTATCCCTAGTAACCTCTACCGGTCGTCGGACCACCATGCTCGCTATGCGGGATCAACATACCTTGCAAGATTACTATATAGAGGCAAGGAAGTTGATCTTTCCATTCCAGGCCTTCCCACTCATCCCAAGTCTAAAAGAACACTTGGGCCCATGAGTGAGGCTACATTATTTGAATTAATTTGTGAAACTACCCAAACCCCCTGATTAATTAATTAAGTTATCACTTGATTAAACTCACAATGGGTTATTCTAGACTAGCCACTTTGGGCGCCGACCCCCATTGAGAGCCACTCCCCCAACTAACAACAAAATTCCATAAACACAAACTTGTATAAACTATCAAAACCATATAAATATGCACATAAAACGAGGCAAGCAACAAATCACACAAGATCTCCATTAAAACCGTTACCACTGTGAAAGGCTTAAACCCACATAAACACAATCCAAGTGTAAAGGTCAACCATCATCAAATACAAAAATCATGAAACCACCCACTTACAGGTGAAACAACATAAAACTCAAATAAATACTTCAGGCTTGATATGAGTTATCTAAGGTAGATCCTCCTAGGCCATTGGTCCCCATACCAACCCTTGCAAGTAAAAATCATATCCCCTCAATCCTTTGGAAGACTCTCAAAATGCTAACACAAGGGTTTTCCATCAAAGAAATGTCAACAAAAACAAGATCTCAAAGAGCTATTTTCATCCCACAATTAACGAGTCAACAAGTATGAAATAATGAGTGGCAACATCCCAATGAAATCATCAAGCTCAACCAAAGCTAACATAATCAATTTCAACACATAAACAACTGGGCATCCAAGGGAGACCTCCATTTTCTCCTCTCAAGATATGCAACCACTGATAACTCTCTCAATATATAATTTAGCTAATACACAATTACACGAGAATAATACCACAACAACAGACAATCAACTGATATCAAATCTCAATACAGAAATTAACCCCCTCCAATAATGGAATCATTCATGACAACAAACACAAGTGTTCTCAAAATTTGGTACTTCATCTATTAAATAATTTACAAAAGAAACCAACATTCCTTTACTGACTAGGGATATTCTAATTCACTTATTTGAACTTGTCTTTCAAAACAAACAATTAATCAACAACAAATTAACCTGTACAATAAATTTAAGGAGTATCCCGCTCACATGATAATTCACATGCTTACCCTCTAATCTACTCAATGAACCACTTAATTTCATAGTTATTGCATTTAAACTCTTAAATAGTTGTATAGGAAATCAACATTGATTTCTCAACATAGAAACAATCTAACTCATATAATTAATCAATTGATAATCATCTACATATTTCCAAATTCGTTACCCATCATAATCATTTAATTTTCTAATTTATCATTTAACACTCTCTTCAATTTCAAAATATAAACAACTTCTTTATTCTATTTCTAAATTCTTCTAATAACTAAATGTTTATAATTTCACTATTGTTGTAATCATCTAATTTAACATTTTATAACTTGTTTAACATCCATTACTTATTCAACAAATAAATTAACCAATATCTTATTAATTATCATTTCTTTCTATACTCAAGATACTAAAAGGAACTTGGTCAACAATTCTATTCTAATTTGCTACCTACCAATTCCAAATTATTCAATTGCAAAATACATTGTTTCCTCATTCCCTTTATTAATCTAAATCAATGCAATTGTTCTTCCTTTTATTTATTTATTATTTTCAAATTCGCTAACTATATTTTCTAATAAATACAAGACAAAGGTCCATGAAGCTACCTATAATTTATTTCTACCTTTCCCTTTTTGTTAGTGTTTTCTATTCCCAAACATCAATCTGAGTTTTTTTTTTTTTTTAAAAAAAAACTGAGAATTTAATCGCTAGTTGAGTGAAGTCTTTGGTGCTCAACTTTAAGGTTTCCTAGAAGTAAATCCATTTTCATTTCTGAGTAAGGCTTAATGCCTTAAATTTATTAATTTTAAAAATTTATTTCTGATTACAGTAAGCATAGGGTTTACATTATTTTGTATTTAATTTCAGTTTTATATAATTGAAAAGTACAAAAAACATTAGCATACTATCCTAAGTTCACGATTGAAGACATTACACACAGAGTCATAGGTATTGATCCCAAAGAGTTCAAACCAAGGTTGTTTGCATGAGATCTCAACCACTAGACCACAACTCAATTAACCATGTACCATAAATTAATTTGCATGCATATTAATTGAGTAAATTTAATACAAACTATTAATTTGCAGTTTAGTCCGCTACTTTCTCTCTATAGGATATTAGATGGTAACTGCAAGCAGCTAAATACTAAGTCCAGATCAATGTAAATGTTGAACAATCGATGAAATTTGTTTTTGCAATGCTTGATTAAATCTCTTCGACAGCAAAGTGCTCGTGCCATGTTTGAATAAATCTTTTTATTGAAACTTCTTTAAAATTATGAAGAGAAATGGTATTAGCCTATATTATCATAAGTGTGCAGTGCATCACATTTCTACACAAGCCCACTTTGCACTATCTACAGTATTTCTAAGAAGCATTGCAATAGTCATTGGCCCAACACCTCCTGGTACTGGAGAGATCCATCCTGCAACCTTTTTCGCCTCTTCAAAAGCAACATCACCAACTAATCTGTAACCTAATTTTCTGCTTGGGTCATCAACTGCATTTGTCCCCACGTCAATAACAGCAGCCCCTGGCTTGATCCAGTCTGCTTTGATCTGCAAAGTAAACATGGTAACGATTGATGAATTCAGAATAATATAATCAGTGCGACTGAAAATAAGTAGAATTAAAATGAGCGAAATCTTCTAACCATGCATTGTCCTTCAAGCATTAAAAGTTTGAAAACAAATATAAATGTCATGGTAGAAACTAGTGTCTTAGAATAAAGAAAGTGAGAAAAATGAAAGTACAAAATATTAAAAGTTCTTGTGTATAACGGGCTCAGCATGATGCCAAGTTTCCTTGGCATGGTCTATGAAAAGCATGCAGGATAACTAAATCATATAAACGATGAACTTAATAGCAATGAATGGAGTAAGAAAGTGACGGCCAATTTGAAAGAGGTTATTTAGGAAAACCAGTAGAGGAGATCATCAAATCAGACACATCATCCTTCTACTTGAGAACCATCGTTGAATTATAAGCCATCAATAAAAGGAAAGGTAAAAGACTCAAAAATAAGGATTTATTTGCTAATGCATGTCTAAAAATACAGATGGCAGAGAATACAGTTTTCCGTATCCCATTACCATTTTTTACTAGCTATGCAAAATCTTTGTGAGAAACCCAGAAAACTAAAGCAGGAATATTTTTTCCTCACTTGCAAGAATTTCCAATGGTTTTGATCCAAGATTTACATTTTACCAAATCTTCCCAGACTGTTTGTGTCACTTTGTAGAGTGCCTTACCTTATCTCAGCAAATATCGTTAGAATACTTATTGGCAAGAAAATATTCAATAGAACAAACCTCAAAAATATTTGTGGAGCTTGTTCATTGCATTTTTTGATTGGGATTACTAGGTCTCCATATTCTTCCTTATAAAATATGTGATTGTGGTTACCATTGCTGGTGGGTAACTTGTGTCCTCTTTCATTGTGTAAATTCATTGAGGACTCAATTCATTACCATTTCTAGAGGATTGAGTTTTACTCTATTTGCTTCAAAAGGTAATCTGGAGGAACCTGTGCCCAGTGATAATCAACATTCCTTTATATGCTGGTTGTAATCAGTGACCTGCTACCTGCCTTATCCATAGTTTACTCTGCTGGAGGTGTTTCTTTTCCTATAGTGGTCGTATCTGCCTTGCTCTAATTGTTAGTACCTGTGTTTAATTTTTCTGAGTGGGCTTTTACTGCAGGTTGGATTTATTGTGGGTTACTACTGAAGAAGTTAAAGTACAGTATCTATAGAAAAGCAGGTCAATGGACCATGAGAAAGAAATAAATTATATTAATGTCCTCATAAGACCAAAGGTAGGTCAATGGGACTTGAACGTACTTCAGCTACCATCAAAAAGTACTAGGTTTTAAAAGAAACCTAGGTTATGAAAAGATCACACAAGGTGTCAATGGTTTATAAACTAGTGACTTGAACTTCATCAATCTGCCAGCAGTTTGGTAAGGACATGGGAAAAGGCATCCAAGCATGCTTCTCAGGGCACTGATTACAAATATTTTTAAACATAAGTTAAAGACTAGGACACTAAAATGGTAAATAAAAGAGGACAATGCCTAAGGGGGATAAAACGTCTTTATCATAAACAGGAGATTAAATGAAATATAAACATGTCTGCTAAAGATTATAGGGCTCAGAGGCACTGTAGCATCATTAGGAGAGAATCTAATGTCCAAAAAAGATCCAAACGCAACTCCAACATTGAGGCGTTAACCAATCCAGATGACAAAGGGGGATGATTTTATGGTTGATGGAAGGGGAGATCTGTCAGTATTTCAGGCTTGTGATGTTTCAAATTTCAATGCTAGGTAAGTCTGCTGTGGACCTCCAAAACAAGGATGATTTCAAAGCTGTCTCTAACAAGTTTGTGAAGATGGGGAACTGATTCACTTTTTCCTCAGGAAAATACCTATTTATAAGGAATATATATATACAAATAACTAAAGGTGATGTGTGTAAAGGTAGAATCATCTTCAGAATTGGATAAAGGCTATAACATCAAGGCTGTACCTGATCCAGCTGACAAAGAGTGGTGATTTTGTGATTGGTGGAGAGGGAGACCCTTAAGTTACAACAGGCATGAGATGCTTTTATGCTAGAGAGGTCAACTGCAGACCTTCAAAGTAATTCTGACTTACAAATCTGTCTCTACCAAGTTACAGCAGTTTTCTTTTTCCTCCGGTTGCCTATGTATAAGGAATACTTATGCAATAAACTACAAAGCTAACAGGTGGAAGTTGGAATTAACTTTGACATTGGATAAAGGCTATATCTGTTGTGCAACTTGTGTTTCAAGCCAAGCAAACAGCAACATAATTATTTCAAATGGGACTAGGATGATTGTTGAAGCAAATGTCATCATGGGTATGTGCAGGATCATGGTGCCAAAAGTGGCAATATTATTGGGGTATGTGGTGGACTTTTTTTCACCCAAAATTAATGAAACGAAAAGGGTTTTTAGAGGAGATTCTCAAATTTCCAAAAAATATAAATTATGATTTAATTTGAATTTAATAAATAATTATTATTCATTTTCATTAGAATTACATTAAAGTCCCATTCGATAGGCTAATTGAAAACATCTATAACTTTCAAACGGTATCATATTTTTGAATCCAAAACATGCATCACATTCTATGCTTCACGTATAGGATTAAAAAAAGAAAATCAAATTTCATGAATTTTGACCAAGTTAAGGTGGTCGCAGATGAGTTTTATATTTTCTAAAAGTTGTAATAAAAATTCATAATTAATTATTTACTTGGAAAAAAATTACAAAAAAATATGCATCACATCCGACATGAGTCCTCTACTTATATATAAAATCTTACAAAAAAATATTATCATTTTATTATGGTTAGGGTGGTCAGACCGACACCTACTTCTTATTTTTCCCTGAAATTTAAGTACTACTTGCATTGAAATTTCAAATTTTCACCAAATAGATTTATTTATTTTTAAATAAAACTAGTATTTTAGAAACTAAATTCAAATTTCTACAAATTCTATTCTTACATATTTTGAAATAATATAGATAACTTGTTCAAATATTTATGTCAAGTTGCCTACACTCCATTTTTTGAATTTTTTGCCACTTAAGGGCCTATTTTTGCACGATGATCCTACACACATATACCACATACCCATCATATATCCACTTTTTGGCCCATCATGATCCTACGCGATACCCTCAATCCTTTGGAAGACTCTCAAAATGCTAACACAAGGGTTTTCCATCAAAGAAATGTCAACAAAAACAAGATCTCAAAGAGCTATTTTCATCCCACAATTAACGAGTCAACAAGTATGAAATAATGAGTGGCAACATCCCAACGAAATCATCAAGATCAACCAAAGCTAACATAATCAATTTCGACACATAAACAACTGGGCATCCAAGGGAGACCTCCATTTTCTCCTCTCAAGATACGCAACCACTAATAACTCGCTCAATATATAATTTAGCTAATACACAATTACACGAGAATAATACCACAACAATAGACAATCAATTGATATCAAATCTCAATACGGAAATTAACCCACTCCAATAATGGAATCATTCATGACAACAAACACAAGTGTTCTCAAAATTTGGTACTTCATCTATTGAATAATTTACAAAAGAAACCAACATTCCTTTACTGACTAGGGATATTCTAATTCACTTATTTGAACTTTTCTTTCAAAACAAATAATTAATCAACAACAAATTAACTTGTACCATAAATTTAAGGAGTATACCGCTCACATGATAATTCACATGCTTACCCTCTAATCTACTCAATGAACCACTTAATTTCATAGTTATTGCATTTAAACTCTTAAATAGTTGTATAGGAAATCAACATTGATTTCTCAACATAGAAACAATCTAACTCATATAATTAATCAATTGATAATCATCTACATATTTCCAAATTCGTTACCCATCATAATCATTTAATTATCTAATTTATCATTTAACACTCTATTCAATTTCAAAATATAAACAACTTATTTATTCTATTTCTAAATTCTTCTAATAACTAAATGTTTCTAATTTCACTATTGTTGTAATCATCTAATTTAACATTTTATAACTTGTTTAACATCCATTACTTATTCAACAAATAAATTAACCAATATCTTATTAATTATCATTTCTTTCTATACTCAAGATACTAAAAGGAACTTGGTCAACAATTCTATTCTAATTTGCTACCTACCAATTCCAAATTATTCAATTGCAAAATACATTGTTTCCTCATTCCCTTTATTAATCTAAATCAATGCAATTGTTCTTCCTTTTATTTATTTATTATTTTAAAATTCGCTAACTATATTTTCTAATAAATACAAGACAAAGGTCCATGAAGCTACCTATAATTTATTTCTACCTTTCCCTTTTGTTATGAGGAACCAATGCATAGTGTTTTCTATTCCAAAACATCAATCTGAGTTTTTTTCTTACTGAGAATTTAATCGCTAGTTGGGTGAAATATTTGGTGCTCAACTTTAAGGTTTCCTAGAAGTAAATCCATTTTCATTTTTGAGTAAGGCTTAATACCTTAAATTTAGTTTGATCTAAATTATATCCTTCCTCGACAACTGAAATGAAACCTATTGAAGGTATCGCTACTGATTTTATGATAATAGAATGGGAGGTCAGCACAGTTTGCATTCTTATGAAACAAATCCAGACCGGGCCAGAGAGAAAGTTGTTTCAAATTTAATTGGACCAACCTTAGTTCACATTGACATTCTACACATATTTTGAATGAATTATAAACACCCTAAGTTGCCTACAGAGAAAGATTAAAATCTATTAATGTATCTTTTAAAAGGAACTTCGTCAGCATCCACCCATCTTGTGCCAAAGCGAGCACTTTGGAATAGGATATGTTCATTCGTCAAAGCATAAGAAAAAGGGATATTTTTGCCAGGTATAGAGAATGCAAGCTCTTTGGTAGCCATGCATGCATAACGAGAGAGTAAGACGAGGTGCAAAGTTGATTGCAAGAGATTGAACTGAGTGATGTGGACCATTTCCATCATTTTAAATAGGGACAACATTCTTGTGGAGATTACTGGTGAGGCTAAATGAGACAATCTAAAAAGTTAGGCTTAGAAACTTTCAAGCAATGCAGTTAACAGGTGTAAAGCCAAATTCCATGGCCTTAGCCAGCGTCTTGATGCCTATGCCGATATGGAAGCTCTGGAAGAGAGAATGTGTATCCATCGACACACAAAAGGATAGAAGAATTTTGTCAGATGATGTAGTTGCAAGCTCCCTGGAAATCATGTAGGTAAAAACTCGGAGCATAGAAAAGGCATGCAAACTGTTTGACAACATGTCTTAAAGAGAAGCAACCTTATTGGATGCAATGATTGAAGGGAATGCGCCAAAAAAAGGAGATAACATGAATGAATGCATCCTATTTGGAGGCTGAAGGAGAATGTTAAACCCCATGTTGGCTGTGGCTGACAGACAGTTTTTCCCCAGAATGGAAAAAGAACAACGAATGTTTGTACTAAATCGAAAGGACCGAGACTTAATGATTTATCTACAAGCAACTGGTTCGTGCGCAGTCAAATGATAGTCAAAAAATTTCCAAAGAAGAGTGAGGAAAGAGGGATGGTCATCCCATCAAGCCGTCGATAATAGCACCTATCAACTAGCAGATTAGATCCCTTCAGTCTTGTGGATAGAATTTGGGATTTGAATATAATGCAAGCAGATGGTGATATTTCCAAATTCTAATATTCACTATCGAATAAGAATGATTAACTCCAAAGTTTACACCGATGATACAAAGTCATTCAACGATGATAAAGACGAGGAAGAGAAACAAAACCCAAGGCTGAGGTATATGGAGGAGGATTCGACTTAGAGCATTGAAGCGAAGTTAAACCCTTGGAATAACAAAAAAATCTGCTACGACAATGGATGATGAGCTTCAGAATAAGAAGGAATTAGATTCCTTGACGCCCTTAATCGGGCTCCCTTGAAACTTTGAGCAAATACTACTCAGGTAGAGCAAACACTCTTGTATGGTATGCAGAGGCATAACTATTGTGGTTTGGCAAGATAAGGCATCGAAGACTAGGGAGGAATGACTATCGAATGCAAGTATGTGATTCAGAAGGGGACTCAAACTACAAGCGGCGGAAGGGAAACTTCTATTAACAACATTTCCATTGAATCGCTATATATTCGAGTTTTTATGTTATGCCAGTTCCATTCTTTTGATCCATAGTGGGAATGGGTCCATTGGAAACTTTATGCATAGATCCATGATATTCATACTTGAGAAGAGGGCTTAAAAAAAAAATGGACCGTGAGGTATTCAGGGTCCTTGGCGGTTTGCCTATGTATCAAGTAGAACAAGGACTAGATCACAAGGCTATTAACTAAGGCATTTGTGTACTCCCAGGAAGTAAGTAAAGACTAATTATTTACGCAATAGCAGATACCTTCAAGCTCTGGCTTACACAGTGTGCCTAAGGAATAACGTAGAAAAACATCTAGCACTGATAAATAATCCCTCCAGAAGAAATTAAGAATCAAAGAGCATACATATGAGATTGTAGTTGCCGCATACTTTCCAGGATTTTCCACTTTAATACATCATGGCATAAACTTGATAGAGAAACAATTGTATGTGTAATATTTTCTTTAAGATTTCAGAAGGAAAATATAGACGGATTGGTGAAGAATAAGACTTACCAATGCACAAAGTTCCTACAATCATAAGTCCGGTGTGCCCAAAAACTTTTCCTCTTTCTTCAACCTTCCTCCTCCATTCCCCCGTTTCTCTTAGCTTTGTAAATACTTGTTCCCCATTTTCAATGAACTTCCCTCACATATATTATGGCTTTCTTTTCTTGGCTAGGTGCACTGATGATTCTCCATGCATTACCTCCTCTTTTTCCTGCATGCTTCCAACACCATCCTCCTCTCTTCCATAACTCCCCATTTCATGCGAAATAAATACTCCTCCCGAGCGGTTACCAACCATATTCTTTATTTAGATCCCCCATCTCATTGCATTATATCTTAATTTATTTATTATATTATTATTTATTACCTCCACAATCATTTTATTTTATTTTATTATTAACTTTTATTTATATATTTATTGCCCACTCTCTTTGTTTAATTTATTTAATTCAATTTAAACATTAATAATATCTTATTTGTCAAAATCACAAAATTATTAAAACTTTTATTTAATTTATCACAATACCTCAAAACACAATTTGATCAAATTGAATCAATTCAACAACATACCAAACAACACCTAACTTCACAATGAGACATAAAGCATCACAAGACAACACAGACGAAGGGGCACTACACCCTCCCCCCTAGGCTTCGACTTACTCCTGGAAGTCGCAAGATAAAAGAAAATTATTTGCAAATGTAAACAACATCAACTCAAACAATAACATCACGACATAATCAAATAACGGGAGGCACCAAAAAAACAACTGTCAAAACATAAAAACCATACCGATAGGGCTACAAGGTTGGGTACTCATCATTGTCGAGGATGATGGCAAGGTTGGGGACCCTCCTTGTCGACTCCGTGTTTCCACATCATACCCATTGGGATTTATGAGGCCCACTCAGACCTGACAGTGCAGGTGAAGTCGAAGCTTGGTACATGCAATCCTGCATAAAAGCAAATGTTGTCTACAACATCTATATATATATTATTAAATCTACCTAGTGTAGAGGGAATCGGCGTGTCGTATGCCTCTCATGAATGTGTGATACGATATCGTCCTTCTAACACACTACAATCAGTGAGACATCATAAACGATCATCAATACAATTGCTAATCAGATGCAAACATAGCATTAAATCCACATGTTAAACATAACCAATTAATTACCTTCTTCATCAAGATTCAAAACTGACTACCTGAAAACCACAAACTAGGGTCAAAACATAACACATTAATACCAGTTATTCAAGTTAATTCATTACCAAGGCACACATTTCTGGTTAAAAATCATCATTTATGCATCAGGTATTCCACTCTATTCATTACTCAACACAAAATCTCACAACATATGTGACACAAGATCATAATTTCTTGCCTTTTCAAAAATAGAAAAATAGAAACACAATTTATCACTTCAAAACACATTAAATTTCAGATTTAAACACACATTCACCACATACACACTCAGATTCACTTCACAGGGAATACACAAGAAGGAATCATAAGGGTAACATAAGGGTCCAAAAATGCATTTCCGATAGGAAGAATATCGGTGCATTGCACACTACACTGAGGGTCCTATCCTTTCCACCATTTTCTACACCTTGGACCAACATCACCTAGACAATCTCGGGTTGCTAAGGAAGGATGATAGAAAAGAAAAGACGTAACCTCAAGAGTACAAGCATCTAGGTCAACGTAATGGGTTCATAGTTCACAGTGTATGAACCTAGGCTTTGATACTATGTGTAACGCCCCGCCACGCAACCCCAAAGGAAACTAATACATCTAACAATTATGGCACAATTTTTTTTTAAATAACTAACATGCAACATAATATTAACATTCAACACTTGAAATGAAACTATACATGATCAACAAAAAACAAAGTCCCTTGGGGTTACACGACTGCATTAATTTTTGTTCAACATCTATTACATTACATGAAAGATAAGAATCCACTAGTAACCATAAGATAATATCGTGGACGATGCACAATAACATGAAGATACATCGATCAAGGATTACATCAATACAATGTTTCTTCCCATCATGAATGGGAAGAGTACAATATCATTGATATGAATGAGTACAAGCATCAATTTGGATCCAATTCAGGAACAACTCTGAAGTCACTGCAATTGGAACAATTTTGCACAACTGGATCTTTGACTGGGGACCCAATGGGGTGCATAGCACGTTCCACCCAACCACGTGGACCCTAAGGCCCACCCCCCATGCTAAGAGATGACAAGAAGGACCTCAATGGATACCATCAAAAGACAAGGTGTACAAGAATTCACGACATGAGCAACAATAACATAAGGTAACCTCCATCACAAGACAACACAAACGAAGGGGCACTACACAAGAATGAATCCAAAAAGCAAGAAATTTCATTTTATATTTGTTTCCTTCTTCATGAAGCTTCTTGGGTGCCAAAAATACATTCCAAAATGGAAGTAATCTTTCTTTTCATGATTTTATAACTCTTTTTTCAATTTTCCTCCAAGAAATTATCCATTTGCCAAAAATATTTGCTTTTATGACAACTATTGTCAAAAGCAATTAAATCTTCTTTTTTAGCCAAAACATGCTCTAAGAAAAATTCAAAATAAATATTAATTTATCCCCCAAAAATGATTTAATATATTTTTCTTGAAAATCTAAATTACCTGATTTATCTGCATGTCCTGATTGGCAACTTTGAAAATCAGGTTTACTAAAAATAGTAACTACTATTTTTAGAAAAGGGGACATTACATTAATCAAAAAAAAAATTGTACCAAAGATGTGCTTCTCTTGGTGTTGTTTGTGATGTACTTGGCATTAGTGCATGTAAGTCTAGCCAATATAAGGACCAACTTCACTTAATGTAAAGAAAATGGTGGGCATACCAATTTGATGCAACATGCCTGTTAATTTTGCAAGTTGTGATTGGGGCATATTGTTTAGTTGTTCACAAAGCTCATTGATTGTGATAGGAACATCATGGATATTTCCTTTCATGAAAACTGTAGCTAATCAATGTTTGTGCATGATGTCTCATTATCATATTCACCATATAATATCAAGATCTTGGATGTGTATCAAATTGGTTTTCTCTATAACGACATAGGTGCCTCAAATATTCATGTAGATTTACTTGCCTAATGCATGTTTTTAATCAATCACATATACCATTTGGAAATATTATTGGGAATTCCATATCAAGAAATCCTGGTGTCACATAATCATTTATTGGAGATTCACCAATTGTTGGCCAGTCGATTAATGTCATTGGATCTATGTTTGGGTTGTTGATTCATGCATGGATTATGTCCATCTCTTTTTGTGAATTAGGCGGTTGAGAAACCATCGATGTAGTGTTTTCAATAATGGTTTCTTCATTATTCTCAATCATTGGTCTGACATGTATTGTAGCATAATTTATATCTGATTGAGATTCTATATGCACAATCCTAAGTTGATCAAAAAAATAATTTCAAAATTTCTAATTAAAATATCAAGAGAATTTCCATCAATGGTGACATCTAAGTAAAAATTTTCATGGTTGATTTTGTACTTCAATTCTTTATAAACATGATCTTTTTTCACTGTGAAGTGGTAACTTGTGCCATGTTGATCTTTCTTTCTAACTATAATGATTGGAAAATCCATGATAGAAAGTGGCAACGTAGTTTATATTTATTAAATATTATTGGAATCTTATTGTGTGTCCTTGATATTTATATTGACCACCTCTTGCATGTGTAACTTGTAAAATTGGGTTTTCACATGCAATCAATATTTCCTCTAGACTTGTGTGAGGTTTGTTAGTTTAGCTAGATGGGCTCCTAGATTCATATTATTTTGTGTTGAGAATCTATTTATTCCTCTCTCTTATTTTCATCTTGTGCACATAGTACCTTCTAAAGTAGTCATAATGTTGATTTCAATGTAACTTTCTTCACAAACATAACAAATTGCTAGTGATTGGTAGGAGTCTAAGTGATTACAAAATGCCAATTGCAATTTTTTGAAATTTGTGGCAAGTAATCCATTTGGATTTGGTGTGTGTGTGTATTTTCCTTCCCTTATTTATAAATCTAATTATTTGGTTGTTTCTTCTAGTCTTTGCCTTGGGTGATCCCACAAAGCTGGTTTACAATTTCTGGGAGATTCTGATTTTTGTTGAAATCACATATTTTTAGAAAATATAATGATTTAAGCCTTAAAAAGTTCCATTTAAATAATTCCAATTGAAGAGGGTTTGATAAAACTACCTTAGATCAAAATACCTTAGATCAAACCCCCTTGGATAGAACCCCGATAGTTTTAAACCATACCTATAATGGAGTCTCCTTTACACCTATCAAAATACTGATAAAAAACCACTTTTGATTTACCTTTTGGGGGATCAAATGAATTAATTTAAAAATTATTTTTTGTAAGTATGTAGTCCTTATTATAAGCTTCCCAAAAAGTATAATTTTAAATAAATTTAATTTTATTATTATATTTATTTTTTATTTCTTGTGAATGTAGGTTTTTCACCTAAAATCAAGCTCTCTGTTATGCACGTGAAAAAATAGAAGATTATCAAAACAAAAAATTGAAAAATATTAGTGCACCAGATATTGAATTCCTTGATCCAATGAAACAAAAATAATTGAATTTCGATACATACAAAAAACGTTACGCATTATACGGTATGCCTATGTCTAAATTTTAATTGGTTTGACTTCAAAACTTGATTAAGGAAAAAATATTCAATAAAACACTATCTAATCACATGGAAGCACTAGATATCAAAGTAGCAAATCTAAATTTGAAAGAATTAAAATTTTATCCTTCATGGAAAAAAAGTTGTGTTATACGGTGAGCGTCACTCCTTAAAAATGTTGTTTTCTGAAGAAAAAAAAAATAGTTTTTGAGGGAGATGGGAAAAGAGGTGCAATCTAATTCCAAATTTTTTGAAAAGAATATATTTAGAATCTACAAACAAAATGTCATAAAACTCTAGTTTGCAACATCTTCAAATTCCTCACGATTTAGCTGCTATAGGTGCCCGAAAGTGAAGATTTAGTTAGAAAAAATTATTTCAGTATCCAGTTTGGCCAAAAATTGTAAGCCACTATTGTGGGATCACCCCCTTGCACATCTTTCCTTTTTTGCTTCTTTTTATTCTTATTTGATGTTCCTTTTCAACATCTGTCATTTGTTCCCTCCAGGTATTGTCTTTGATATTATTTCCTTTTTTCTTATGATTCAAAGTGTCTCTTAAGTCCACCCATAGCTAGAATGTTAAACAAATTTGTCAAATATCATGATTATAATGTATCATCTAATTCTATAGAATACTATGTGAAATACAACAAATAATTTTTTGACATATATTGATGTCAACAATATTTCTAATCATGTGAAATTGGAATATGATATGCTAATTAAGATCAACATCTATGCATTACATGAGTTTTAAATTTTTTTCTTGTATAATGATATAACATAATGCATATATTGATATATTATTCTATTTAATGTGAACATGACATGAGTGTAGTTTTTGTATTATTCTATTATGTTTTGTGTTACATATTATTAATGGAGTGTACATTGTATTGAAAAATGTGTATTGACAAAATGATAATTTCATGAGCTCCTTTCAAAAAGGCACATACATTAATTTTTTTTCAAAAAAATCTTTACATACATGTATTGCGATAGGGTAAAATAGTATTTGCAACTTTCTAAAAAAAATTATAGTTTTTTTACACCTATGGTTTATATATCAATTTTGTACAAAATATCTAAAACCTATACTTTAGTTTTCAAAGCAAGCAAAGCCTTTCTTTCAGATGAGTAATCAAATTTCTCAGTTCTAATGAATATTCTCTTGATTCTTTGTTCATCATTGTTCAAGTCTCTTCTTTCACATGAACTAGAAAAACATATTTCTCAAAAATTGTTTTCCGTATCATTTCTATAAATTTCATTTGATCTTCTTGATGGTTCATAATGTTTAGTTTGTTTTTTGTGACACCCATAATTCCTTTAGCTGCTTTCTCAAAAGTAGTCACCCAAATCAAACCAGTGTGGTCTTCTAATTTGCATTGTAATAGATATCTATAATCACAATTACGAAAAAGTAGTTTCACATATCTGACAATGTCATTGACTATTTTTTGTCTTGTCCACCTTTTTCTTGTATTTTCTACCATCAATTTTCAAGGGGAAATCCATGTAATAGAATTTATCTTGCTCTATGAAAGACAATGTGGCTTTTACTAAAATGCACAATCCTCTACTAGATATACCATCTTTGTGAGTCTTAATTTTAGCAAAAATTTTCAATTTTTAGAGCTTCTCTAACAAATGAGTAGTCCTTTGTCAAAGATTTGGAAATGAGATTCTTTCCTTGATCATCAAACCATGATCTCAATTGTTCAAAATTTGACATCTACAGATTTATGAGTAGTTGGGTTGTTGGAATTGTGCCTACAAATTTCCCTCCATAATCACTAATTTGTGTAGCATTTGTGAAAATTATTGGAAAGGTCCCTACACTACATATTTCTTAAAGTTTTTTACATTCATTATTGCAAAAATCACCCAATTGTTAAGTCAATTATGGAAGTTGACATATCCTTAATTTACAAAGCCTATTTTTGTGTTTGTGTGCAATGTTTTCTGAAGATTGTATTAGCTTCACTGATTGATAATACTATACCTATGATGTCAATAATGGAATTATTTTCCATGTCCTTAAGTTCACTAGTTATTTTGAATTTGAATTGAAGCTTTGGTATATGTGTATTCTCATCTAAATAAATTCTACTATGGAATTAATATCCAAGAGAATTTCCCAATCATTGTTTACATTGTTGAATTTTTTATTTGCTGGTTTGAGTGTCCCATTGGAAATTATGAATAATTTCATAGTACCAATATGATGGTAATTTTTTTTCTATAGAATTAAAACATGTTGCTCTGATTTCATCATCATCAGAGTCATCATCATAAGAGTCAAGAAGGTCAAAATTTTTTAAAAATGCCATCTCCATTTGCATTTTTGAAATGATGAAGTTGGTGCTTTGTCATCACCCTAGTCTTTATTGTCCATCATTTTTGGTAAGGATTCAATGCTTTGATAGGCATGCGTCTTTTGGATCCTTCATTTCTTGAAAGATTAATCCCTATTTCATAATAATGTAGGGACTATACATTTCAAATAAACATTGTTTAAATATAATATATTTTGTAATAGTGAATGTTTTGTTTGTGATAAATGCATTTAAACATTTTACAATCAAACATGATAAGTGTTGTTGTAGGATTTTTGTACGGTTTATATATGATACAAGAAAATATTCAATAATGAATTTTTTTAATCATATTCAAGAAGGTGATTGGAACTCACCTCTTGTTTTCCTTGATGGTTTTGTGGGGTCAATTCTTCTAGTGACTTTTGCAAGTTTGGCTAAGAAATACCTTTTTTTAACCTAGTCCTATAAGAACATAATATAGAACCGAAATAAATAAGGTTTATTTGGTAATAATTGTATAGTCCTAGAAAAGTTGTCAAAATGCATGCAAGGATCCAATAATTTTTTTCCTAAATTTGTAAAGAATATCGAGTAATTCCAAATTGTATATCAAATATTTGTTGTAGATTACCAATGTATATTGTTTGTTCGGATTTTTTTCTAATTGGAAGCTCAAAAAGTACATGGGAGGATTAGATGGTTATTTGAATTTTTCATTTGAATTGATTTGGAAAATATGTACAAGTATTTACATAATTGGAAATAACTACAAAATATTTTGAACAACACAAGTTCAACTATTGATATAGAAAGTAGTCCATTTACATAGAAAACATATATGAATAGTTTATTTACAAAATAGACATCAAAGTCTATCAAAATATTGTTCATAAGAGTTAAGCTACGATGGGACAACACTATATACAATTCATATTTTTGTATTCTAATTATCATTAAAAAACAATAGGAATTCTTCTACTATTTCTTATTAAGATCCTTGTTCATATTGTTCATCATAAAATATTTCTTTCAAGAAACAAGAAAATCCTACAACTTTTTGACATGTTTTATGAAGCTTTTGAGCTATCTCTTCGATTTCAACCATTTCTTGTTCTTCAACTACTCCTGCAAGAAGCACAACATCATGAAGTTCTTGAATTATCTCTTTAGAGTGTTCTTCAATCAATTTACACAACTTTTCAATCTAGGAGTTTTGACATATGTATTAGAATCAGTTGACTCCTCTGCACAACATCATGAAGTTCTCGAATTATCTCTTTAGAATGTTCTTCAATCGATTTACACAACTTTTCAATCTAGGAGTTTTGACATATGTATTAGAATCAGTTGACTCCTCTGCTAATGGTGGATTTGTTATAGATTATTAGGGTGGACAAGATTCATGTATGGTTGTCATTATCTAAAAATCAAAATCAAGCTAATCAATAATTAACAATTTATAAGTATATATGTGAAGATAGTTTAGAAATTTTGAGTTTAGAAATACTAATAAAACCCTAATCATTAAAATATCTAAAATTTCATTATTTTATTAGTTTTTTGAAAATATGTATTAAAATCAAATAGGTTAAATATAAAATTCGAAATAATTAGATTTTTTTCAATTTAATTATTTTAAATAGAATCTAGCTATATTTAGTTCATATATGCCACATTAACAATAACATAGATAAGAATCATGCAAACTTACATTTCAATTGAAAAGGTTATGGTATATCTTTACATAAAGCCATTCAAAATTTAAAATTTTGTATGTAGCTTTAATATCAAAATATAAAGTTAAAAATCAAGATGATTAACCTTAAAACAAAAAGAATATTTTTTTGGACTTACACTAAAATGAAAAAATAAATCAGATTTTGATAAAATAATTTTGAAACTTATTGTTCACAATTACTCTTTTCAATCTGATTAACCCTAAAATAAAAAGTGTTTGTTTTTTAACAAATAGATATATGATTTGGTTAAAAGATGGGATTTACATCAAAATAGATTGGAAAGGAATTATGATAAAAGAAATTCTAAAACTCATTGTTCATAATGATCTTTTTGAATGTGATGAATCCTAAAATATAAAGCATAGATTGTTTTAAGTAAATAAATATTTGAAAAGAACATTGGACTTACAACATCATAAATGTAAAATAAAATTACCTTCAAACAAAATCTAGCACTCATTGTTCATAGTTGCCCTTAAAACCTAAGTAACTATAAAATAAATAGTATAATGTTTTTAGTAAATAAATATATGAATTAAGGAGGAGATCAGGCTTACACCATAGTAGATGCAAAACAAAACAAAAAAAATCAAACAAAATCTGAAACTCATTGCTCATAATCACCCTTTTCAATATGACTAACCCTAAACAAAAAATTAGTTTGTTCTAACAAACTAATTTATAAACTGAAAAGAAGATTGTACTTACAATAGAATAGATGAAAAAATAATGAAAAAACTAAATGTGGAACTCATTTTTCATAATTACCTTTTCAATTTAATTAACTCTAAATTTAAATTTTATTTTTTTTAAATAAATAAATAAATGAATTGAATGGTTTGTGGGCCTAGCTCGATTGACTGACGCACTGCAGTTTATAGAGGAACGAATAAATAAATTCATAAAACAAAATATGAAAATCATAATTCATAATTACATAAACCTTAAAAAAAGGGCCCTACACTTTCAAACCCTCATTTCAATTACAATATGAACCCAGTAAATCTATAGAAACTAAAGTTTATAAATTAAAATTTGGAAGCCCGTCTCTTTATTCTAACTGCTGATAGAGCACTTACTCAATGCTGCAAATTAAAGGGGGCATTCCATATTATGCAAATTTTAACTCTATTCTAGTATATCTTGAATTTCCTGAATAAAAGATATACTACATATGAAAAACCAAATTAAAAAAACTAGCATGGCTACAAGAAGTTTGTTTCGTGGAATTTAACTGTGATGACTTTAAGCCCCCTTTAGATGAGATTCAGAAGCTTAGAATCACATTGCAAGAAACTGTATCAAATGATTCATTTGTTGTATAACCCAAAGTGGTACACATCTAAAGTCACCCTTTTGATTCTCATCTAGCTGATAAAAATGCATCTAAGATTAAAAGAAAATCAAGAGGTTTAAAAAAGTGCACCTCTTAATTGAATAGACATTTAAGAGTAAACTATGAATAAGTAAACTGAAAGAAATGTTTGAGAAAGAAGGAGATATTATAACTTAATAGATTAAGCTGATAAAAAGACTCAAAAAGTATATATCCAGTACCTAGTACATGAAAAAATCGAAAGATATATAATGAAGGATTTTTTTAAAAAATTATCATTATATATTTCAAATTAGAAAAATGAACATTATATCATGATAAATTAAACCTTCGAAAACTACAATGGATTCATATATATCTGTTAAAATTACAATAAGATTACAGGAAAATCTTAAAGGTTAAGTGGTAACCATGAACCATCTTAATTGAGTTGGATTTTAAATAAACCTAGTTCTCAAGAAATAAAAATTAACCTAATAGATTGAAGATTCAGAAGAAGGTATAACATTACAATCTATCTACCTGATAAAAATAAAAGAGAAACTTACAATAAAATCTAACCCCAATTCAAGTCCCAAGCTAGAAGAAGTATTTGAGATTGGGTTGACATGGTACATTGCAAGGAATACGCCAATAGTTTTATATAATTTCCTGAACATTATTGACCCTGTGTTTGCAGATGATTTTCTCTTAGTCCTTCAACTCTGACACTACTGTTATCACCAATATGCAGGGGTAATTTGTTGTACTTACTAATAAGACTACTTTTAACTTTTAACTTTATGAACTTGAACAAACAACATGATGATTGTCCACTTGGTCCTTGATTAGGACTGTCTTGTGATGTCTATTCATGGCTTTGACTGCATTCATTTGTGGTTGTCTTCAATAAATGGCCTTACTGAGCTTTCCCAATGGGCTCAACAAGTTGAGATAATGAATCAATGTGCACAGCATCATGGTCAGCTGGTTACACAAAATCAACACCTTATAGACCACCACAAGAATTAGAACCTCAAATGCATGACAAAAAAAGGTTGTAGGATATGCTACAGGCCAAAAGTTCCAATGCTCGCTACACCAAACAATCACCATCTTCCAATCATATATTGTCACTGGTTTGTCCTTGGGAAGTGATTGCTCCAAAATCATATCTCAAAGTAACCTTATCTTCACGTTAAAACTCCGCCCTTTTGCTTCTATTTGTGTTGACAGTCAAAACCTCTGTTATCTAACTCTGCTCATTATATCTTCCTTGTCATTTTTTCGCTTAAAGAATGCATGATAGTCATATTTCCCTGAAAATATTCACTTTATTGCACTTTCCAAAACACTGTATTGTGGATTGTCCTCTATTGCATGGTCACTGCCCATTGTTATTGCCAGCTAGGGGCTGTCTTTCATCCTTCTCTATTCCATGGTCATTGAAACCCTTCATTTAATGTCTTGGATGTCCTTCCTTGCAAGCAGAGGACTGTCTTCCTTTGTTGATTGTACAACTGCTATGATCATCTCAGGTTTGTCCTCATTTGATGGTGATTCTTGCATAGAAATTCAAAATGACTACCCTCCATTATTGATCCTTTTCATGATAAAAAATATCTTTAGTGACAAGTTCATAGACACATTTGAAACATTTATGAGTAATGATTGTAAAGCTTTTGGTAAGCTGACCTCCATGGCACAATATAAGTACATGTGGATTTACTTTCAGTGCAGCATCAGCTATTGCTTGGACCCGATTTATACTATCAGCCAAAGAGAGGGTTGTTTTGGCTCCAATAGACCCTAAAGTTGTCAAACCCATGTGTGCTACAATTATATCAGCACCTGCATCTTCCATGGCAGAAGCTTTTGCTTCAATTTAAAGGGCTTGTCTTGCATTTAAGGTCATAATAAATAACGGTATAATTTTAGGTCATCATGCATTCTATTAGAACTAACTAAATATGGTGGTGATACAGAATATGATCCAGAAATAAAAGGAAATTACCCATATCCCATGCCAGTCTCTTCTAAATTTTGGTGACAGTTTCCATCAAATAAACCACTGTTGGAAAGTTTTGAACCCCTGTAAAACCAATGTATTCAAGTTGCCACAAAAAGTAATCCATCCGACGAAATGGATCCGTGCCACAAACACCTGCTAGAACTGGTACTCGCTTTACAACCTAAGACATCAGTAATTTAATAATCACTTGTCTTGTGAATATGCAAATATTCAACCAAAACCCTACTTTCTTCTTCTACGTACATTTCCTTTCATGCCCTGTGCAAAGACATAAAAAGTTCTGGACCATTAATTTAATATATTTGGACTTACTGGGAGAACCTCATTAGCCATCTCCACTACCACTGCATTGGCATCTGCAAAAAGAAGCAAACCAGCTAGGGAACCTCTTCCTGCCATTCGAAAATGTCCTGAGTTGTAGATAACTATTAAATCCACTCCACCTTCTTCTTCAAACTTAGCAGATATTCCAGTTCCTACTCCAGCCCCAATTACCGGCTTCCCTTGAGCTATTTGGTGTTTTAGATTCTGTAATATGGTTTGTGTAATTCTCAATGTCTCTGATTATGTGCACCACATGGGAAACAAATTAAATTAGCAATTATAACAGAACTAGCTGGAATTTCTACTCTTAATGTTCAAATAATAAAATATGAAAGTGTTAAAGAGTAGAATTCCCATCTGCTGATCCATCGTTTGTTATTAACAAATTTCATGGTTGATTTCTACAAGGAAGCACTATGTCAGATAATTCTTTCATACTTGACACATTTGAGGGGATGAAAGAATAGCCAGTTAAAGGAAAAACCATGTAAACTTGATTAAAGATTCAAAATCCAAGGAAAATTGCATTAAAAATGCTCTCAAACATGACACATTTCTCAGCAATTCTGTTCCAATTTACTGTTTAGATTAGATTGTTTTTAACTATAGATACAAATGGGACCAAAATGGATTACAGGAGCAGGGGCAGGCAGAAGATACAATCTATCATGCATATATATCAAACAAATTAACAACCAATACAAAACAACAACATAAGTACCATTTAACAAGAAAATTATCTCAACCTGCTTTAGGAAGAGCACCCCATCATAGCAGATAAAAACATCATTTTCTAATAATTATACAATCAGAGCTTCCTGTGGGGCTTGTAAAGGGTGGTTGTTAAATAGGATGCATAGGTTAGGATGCTGTCGAAGAGACAAGGGACTCAGTTTGGATCTTGAAGAAGGTGAAAGTAAACATCTTGAGCATATTCCTCCAATTATTTG
>VDFB02262126.1:0-31533 GCA_007258455.2 Sequoia sempervirens | reverse complement strand
TCTAAAATGTTAGCAGCATGAGGACCTCATCCATGCTCCAGCTCAAGAACTTCATCCCATCATCACACCATGGCCCTTTTTGCAGTGGGGACTCAATCTCATTGGAAAACTCACTCCCACTTCATCTAATGGCCACAAGTTCATCATAACCACCATTGAGTAATTTACTAAGTGGGTGGAAGCCATACCCATGACATATATACCTAGGAAGTAGATATCAAAGTTCATCTTGAACTATCTCATTTGCTACTACAGTATCCCACAAGCCATTATCTCAGATAATGGGACACCATTTAAGAATTAGGATGTCCACAAATTGTGTGAAAATTTCAAAATCCAACATCACTTATCCACCCGATATTATCCCCAAGGCAATGGCCAAGTAGAAGCCATAAATAAAACCATTTTAAAGATCCTCAAGAAAATAGTCAATGACGTAGGTCGTGAGTGGCATCTATAGCTCAATCCTGCCCTCTAGGCCTATTGAACCAGCATTCGTACACCCACTGGCACCACCCTCTTCTCCCTAGTCTATGGATTAGAAGCAGTACTCCCCATTGAGATCGAGCTCCTGTCACTAAGAATATCATTGAAAAAACTCATCATGGATGAAGAGTACCGAGTATCAAGACTGAATGAGTTGGAGCTACTAGATGAGCGGCATATAGATGTTTTAAATCATTTGCAAGTCTATTAGAATAGACTCAAGAGGAGCTATAACAAGAAAATCAGAAACAAGACTTTCCAAGTTGGAGAATTGGTACTAAAGGAGAATCAAAAGAACATCCCAAATCCAAACGGCAAAGGAAAATTTGAACCCAACTAGTTGGAACCATTTGTTATCATAGCAAGTTATAAGTTAGGGGCATATTAGTTATCAACACCCAAAGGGGAACCTCTGTAGGAGCCCACGAATAGCTCCCATCTCAAAAAGTTTCATGCCTAATCTTTCAAGGTATAGAACCAAAAATCCAAAAATCCAAAAAAAATGTCCTGAAAAAATAGTTACCTTGGAAAAAAAATAGTAAAAAGGCATCTTGGTGACAAGAAAAAAATCCAAAAAAATCAGAAAAAGGATTAAAAACAATAAAGAGAAAAATTGTCCTCTAGTGAAAACCACTTTGGTGGAACTTTGGACAAGGACCTTGGTGAAAACCTAGAAAATAGGCACCTTATGTAAATAAGAACTTTCCATCCACCAGGATCTTATGGCTTGTTTTGCATCATTCATCCAATACATTTCCATCATCCATCACATTCAAATCTCCATCCATCACTCATCTACCTGCATCTGCAACATAACTTGGTCCTGTGTTCGTATTATGATCCCTCCTAGTATTACTCAGCCCATCCTCAAGGTCAGTTTGTCTTGCATTTATCGAAAAAGTCTATTAAATCATTTTGGGGGCATGTTCTCATCAGGTTGGATTCATGTATATTCTTGAATTCCTAAAATCAAAAAATCCAAAAACATAAAAAAACCAAAAAATCTAAATACATCAAAACATATCAAAATCCGAAAACAAGTCAAAAATTCAGTCAAAAAATAGAGTCGTCTTGTTGAACTATGGGTCTATGAGCCTTGAAGGTAGGCAAGGTTGATCTTTGATCATCGCCCGAGACTCTTAGATCAGTCCTTTAGGAGTCTGTCATAATAAACTGACATCTCATAATGTATATCTTCATCTGTAAATCGATCAAGTCATTAGTTGAAGTACATGGTCTTTGTGTGTATAATGTAGGCAAGGCTAATCTATTGATCAGCCCCCAAGGCCCCTAGGATAGGTCTTTAGGTTAGTCTCTTGGTCAAAATCTTAGAAAACCCCAAAACATTTGAAAATCTCAAAACATACAAAAATAGCCTTAAAACATTGCAAAACTCCAAAAACATCCAAATATTTGAAAAAATCCATCGATCTCATCTCGCTTTCACCCAAAATAAACATCACTCATAATAAATGACATCATCCTCAACCTTTGGTTAAACAATCAAAACCAAGTCTAGCAGGTTAAAAGTGAAAACTCAAAAACATTAAGTCTCAGATTCAAGTCATTACGTAAACAAGTTGGTCAACTCTTTGTGTCAATATCCTATCATCCAATCAATCATATTTCAATCATCTAATAACATCATGTCCTAGGATGTATCCTTCCTATAATGGGCATTATCTTTTGGCAATAGTTTAAGTTCTTATCCTTAAAAACACATTCCCTTTTGGTTAGTGGTATTGAAGAACATCAACTTGTTTTCTTACGTTATCTTTCTCTTTTAACTTATCTCTTTGCGCTCATTCCAATAACCTCTCGATGATGTCTAAACAAATGGATTTAGAGAGATGGGAATGGGGCAATGATCATTATCTTTTGTATGCTATGCTTGTTGGATGTTCTTGTAATATAACTTAGTGAATACTTGCTTTGTTAGATATGTATGGAGGGTGTTTTGGGAAACTTGTCAACTATATCATTGATAGGTTATACCTTTCCGTGTTTATTTCTAAGGTATTTTAAACATCTAAAGTGCATCCTAGCAAGGTTTCTGTATGTCGGGTGTGAACAAGAATACTCCTATCCATTTGTCAAGTCAAAGTCCATCACACTAAGTACAACACCATCTTGGTTCTTTATACTTTGATGCATTGTATCTACATGTGTTATAAAACATAAGGTAAGTGGCCATTTTAAAATCCCAATTCTTGATAAGCAAATCATCCATTTCTCATCATCATCGCTCATAAATTTGGCTTGTTGGATCCTCTTGTCATCATCTCATTTCTCATTACTTCTTCTCCGCACTAACATCACATCATGAATAGTTAATCATCATCACTAGTGCATCCATCCTGCATCCACAAACCATCAACATTCTACACATCATCTCACATGCATGTTCATCATCATAATATAGATTTGTTAGTCTAAGCATCTCATAAGATCATACATTTGTATAAAACATCTAATGCATAATCATATAGGCATTATCACATCATCCATCTCATTTGCATCATCATCATAACCATCCATACATCCATCTTGAACCTCTTTATCACGATATCGACCCTCAAACTGAATCTTTTCAGTTGATCTCTTGAGGGGGAAATGTACTAGTGTACCTCTTTCCTCTGGGGCATCCAAAAAAAATCAGAATTTTTTGAATTTTGATTGTGGCAAGTTTATTCTTTGAGCCAATGCATCAAGTGCATTGCTTCAAAGAGGGGAAAAATGTAGACATATGAAATTAGCATCATTCACATTCATCCATTCATCAGGTAAATCAAGTTCATTAAATTCAATCTCCTAAGGTCATTCATTTAAATTGAATAAATTGAATAAATTAACTTTATTTAATTTAAGCCTATCATTATCCCTCTTTGATTAAATAAATCAAACCTTTATTTAATTAAATCTGAAATCATCTTTCATCTCCCTTTTATTTTGTTCAAATCCATAAATCTAAAGTCAAATGGGTCAAATCACCTAATCCTTCACTAAATTAATCTAATCTAATCACCCATCAAATCCTTTAGCTTTTCCCACTTGCACAAATAAATCATTTTAATTCATTTATTAAAATCCTCATTTTCCCTCAATAACGCATCTTTTGGAGAATATTCCCTCAAGTTTGACTTTCAAAACAAGTTGACTTGTCCCTTCCAACATGGAAATAACTCCCCTCTTACATGTCCCCCACTTGGTATTTAAGTCTCTTTTTCTCCCTCCAACAAGCCAAATTTGAATTTGAAAAGGCCAACTAATCTCATTTATTGGCACATTGACCAAAACTTGCACATCCTCCATCCACTCACAAGGTGACAAGTGGCTCCTTATTGGCTAAATCTTTATCCCGCATTTCTCTCTTTTGGGCACTCTTTCAACTTGATATTCTATAAATAGAAGGCTTATTCTTCAACAATCCATCCACAATCTTCATGCAAAGTTACTCTCTTCAACTGAGAACTAATTTTTTCCACTTCACTCCATCTTCAAGGAATTTTATCATTGAGCTTGTCAAGGATTGGGAAAGGGTCACTTCTCACAAGTGACACCAATCCACTATGGACTAGGTATATGTCATGCTTTTATATGTCTTTTGATCATGTTTGTTATTTGTTGCATTTTGGAGCATGATATGTTATTTCATAGGAGTATTCATGGATTTGCATGTGTATGAACTAACCCCACTAATGAGTGTTGGAGATTGAACATTTGCAGATTTAGGGGTGCTCACAATGTACTCTAAACAACTTTCCTACACCCAACTAAGCAAGTATGTTCCAAGATTATTTTACAAGAATACCCACAAAAACAACAAATGAAAGATTGTGATTGATGCCCCATTCCTTTCTCTCTAAATCATTTTGATAGACATCATTGAGAGGTCCTCAGAATGGGTCAATAAGATAAATCATAAGAAAATATCAAATACAAACAGTCAATGTTATCTATATTTCTTGCTAGTTTAATATAGCTAAGGCGATTTTTTATGTTGATTTCCATCACAAGAAGGATTCATCGTAGGAAATGTTGATCAAATGTTTTGATTGGGATGATTTTTATGATAAGTCGTTAATACAAACTCCATTGACACATTTACCTATGATCTAGACTTGAGATTTTGACACTTAAGTTCTCTCTTCATGACTTGTGACACTTTCTATTTTTTTCCAAAGGTTAAAGGTGACCATCAATTTATTATAGGTGAAAGCGAGATGGGATGGATGGTTTTGGATTTTCTAGAATATTTCAATGTTTTTGGTATATTGAAAATGTTTTGAGGTGTTTTTAGTCTTTTTGAGATTTTACATGAATGTTTATGGTTTTAAGTTTTTTGACATCGTTTAGGGTTGTCTCTAAGATATTTGATGTTTTTTAGGTCTTTTGAGTGTTTTCCAAGGTTTTTTATGTTTTCTGTTATTTGGATGTTTTGGGATTTTTTGATATTTGAATGTTTAGGGGTTTTCTGAGTTTCAACTAAGAACCTAACCTATAAAACCTATCCTAGGGGCCTTGGTGGCTGATCAATGATTATCCTTGCCTACGTTATACATGTAAAGACCATGTAGTTTGACTGACTTGATTTATTGATGATGAAGATAAATTGTTAATGAAATGTCAGTTTATTATGAAAGACTCCTAAAGGACTAACCTAAGGTGTCTCAGGGGTTGATCATTGATTAGCCTTTCCTACGTTCAAGATTAGAGACCCATAGTTCAACAAGTTACTATATTTGGATTTTCAATGTTTTGACCTTTTCAGGGATTTTGATGTGTTTTGGATGTTTTGAATTTTTGACAACAATTGTTTGAATGTTTTTGGATTTTAATTGTACAAGAATTTGCAATTTTTTTTGTATTTTCTGATTTTGCAAGTATTTTTGGATTTTATAATGAAGTTTTTGATGGAATCTTCAAATTTACAAAATTTGAAGTGTCCATCATGAAAATATTTGCTCTGCACACTCAGAAATGCACCTAAAAAATCTGCACTAGTGACCTACTTTGGAGGGTCATAATTCAAAGCCCATTTGATTTCATGACCAATTCCTTGCTAAGTGTATTCATTTGTCATATGTGAACATGTATGTCTGATTTCATATTTGTGTGATGAGTTCTAACAGGGTTTTGAAATGACAAGTTGGAGGGTTCTGGGAGATTTTTGTTGTTCACATATTCTCAAGCCTACTAAGTGGCCTCCTGTTTAGAATCATATTTCATAGTTGAATGATCATCATGGAAAATGTATTGGTTCTCTACATTCACCTCACATTCATATGCTCTTTGGTTTGGTTTCAGAGTCATAGGATCAAGTTTTATATTTTTTACCAGGTCAAAAGCAAAGGTAGATTGTCATATTTTGACATCTGAACGTTTCAGGGAGGTCAAGTTTGACCCTTAATATCTTGTGTTCAATGTTGATTGAATGAAATACATCTTGTACACATACTAAATGGACCTAAATGATCTAGTGTTTCTAGTGGTAGCTTCCCATGAGGTGATTTGATGATTTTTCAAGGAGGTGACTTGGTGTGCTCGAATTGGTCTCTGATAAATGCAATTGCAGAAATGACTGAGTGAGACACTTTAGTATTGAATATCTTCCACCTCAAGATGAATTTTTCCAATACATTTTCTAAACTAAATTCTTGGGTCAAATTTCTACATGATTGTGCAGTTTCACACCTTGTAAATGAGTTTTGATGGGTTAATTAACCCTCTTCTGACTACGAGAAGGCCAAAATTGGTGTTATGAAAAGTTTCAAAATTTCAAATTCTAAGGGAAATATATTTCTTTTTTTGGTATAGAACATCTCTAGCTCCATTTTCATCAAAAACAAAGGTCATATGATGAATTATTTTAATGCATTTCAGGTGTGGCGAACACGTCCTGGGGGCTAGGGATGTGGGCCAATTTACAAAGGAGGTACCTGATTTTTGATGGTTGGGAAAAAATTGATTTAAAAACCATGTTTTCAATAATTGATTATGATCACACACAAAAAATCATGGATCCAGGTGTCCCAATTTGTGCGTAGTGAATTTTCTCTATTTGGCCTACAAGCGTAATTGAAATTTGCATTTTTTCTAAAGTTTCAAATGCTTATGTTTAAAATATAGTTGAATATTTTAAACATTATGCAAATGTGAAAAATTCATTTAGGGAAAAAATAAAATGTACTTCAAATTTTTTTGACCAAAGTAAGTTTAATTCTTGCTTCTGATTGGCTGGAATATGGCTTTCACAACTTTTATGGCTTCACAACAAAACTCATCGCCCATTGCCAATTGTGAATGAAAGTGGAGGAGGAAATTAGTGATGCCTCGATTTGACCAATGATTCTTCATTTGGGTAGGTTAATTAAATCTTTGTGGCAAAGGACAAGTTTCAATAAATTTTCAAATGTCACAATTTTAAGTCTAGAATGGAGAAACAAATTAACGATGAGTGATGGTTGTTGTGTCCATTGCACATCATTGTTTGGTGAAATTGTTTCCATATTCTATCAGTGATGGAGTGATGTTACATTGCCCATCACTAATTTAATTTTCATTTCTCTTCACATCAAAGATGTGCGATGGTATCACGACAAGTCTCAGAGTAATGAAGGAAATAGTCGCCCCATGGTAATTTTCAAATATTATCATTTGGGGGTATATTTTAACGATGCAAAAGTATGTGAAGGATAATTAAACTATAAATGGTTTTTGCAGCCGATATAAAAATTTTAAAGCATCCAAATCTAAAAAATAAAAAGTCCTTGCTGCAGGTAGTAAAACATTTGGTGAATAAACAACTAGATAAAGGAAGATGGAGTTGCATTTTCACTATTGCAAACACTTGTTTAATGCCTCTATCATTCATCGAGAAGCTAAAGAACTTGAAGAACAAGGGATTCGGTGGAAAGAAGGACTATCACTCATCATGATTTCTAGGCTTCTTTTCCTTAATTGATTAGCGATATGTGATGCTCCTCATTGCATATCACTATTTGTTGTCACCATTTCAACTCTGTATTAGCGATGGTTAAAGCTTCTTTCTTTCCATCATGCATTGCTAATGGAAGTCTCCATTTCTAAATGCATCTACGATTGGTGATGGTAATTGCTAGGAATGAAGTTTGGCGGGCACATGATTGATATCAAATATTAATATTTGATAAAGTGTTTGCAAAGTGAAAAATTAAAATGTGAGAAGCACAGGTATAGTGATTTTATGCAGCTAATAAATAAATTGAAGCTCTCATAGGTAAAAACTTAGGCTTTATGTGGTTGGATAAATAATCAAAATATGTAAAGAAGGCCTAGGTAAATATTTTTTCCCTGATAATTTTTTTTTTAAATACATTCACTGATAAAAGGGTAAAATTTTAAAATGAGGGGAAATTAAGCACAAATGTAAAGGGCTTTGTACTGCTAGGAAAGAAGAAAGTAAATTGCATAGGTGAAATGGAGATTTTATGGTAAAAGGTTTTTTAGAGAAGATGGGGAGTGGTTCATGGAGACTTTTGTTATTTTACAAACAAATATTTGTAGTTGTAGGGGAATAATGTGGAGAGGATATATTCTATAGTAGGGCATAAAGAATGATGAGTCTTCTCGGTAAGGGAATATTTTTCTATTGCAGGGCAAGCAAATGTAGGAGGTGTGAATCAAAGGGGAGATTGGAGATTCTTAATGATAAGGAGGTTATGGATTAAGGACTCGAGTGATGCCAAATGGAGGGATGAATTTCAATATAAAAAATTCCTCTTGTTTTTAAAATGTAATTTCTGCTTCATTTGAAAGAAGTTGTTCACTTCTTAATCTCATGGGAAAGTATTATTTTGTAATAGGATCACAAATGTATAGCATTGATTTTAGGTTTTCAAAGATTTTTGAGTCATGTAAATGAATAATTTATTCACAAAATTGTTATATTTGCAAGTAAATGATCATATATTTTGAGTCGGTTGTCTTCATTGTACACATTGCACATATTATGAATATAAGAAATCAATGGTTTCTGCTATTTGTCTTCTTGTTTTTCCTCTAATGTTTATTCTATATTGTTACTTTCATTCTAAGAATGAATTAAATTGTATTAACATAAATAGAGGTTTGTGCAACTGTATGCTTGGATTAAGAAAGTATGACTAGTTTGGTTTCTAGTATCAATGACTTAATGCATCATATGATAGGCATACATATGATAGAGTGAAAGCTACAATGAGTTTTAAACTTCATGGTTTAGGTGACTCCACCTTGGGATTAGGCACTATTTTTAAATGTTATAGTTTCCTGAGATATTTTGTGAGAAGTTATATTTTTTTTAAAAAATTACTTATCTATCTCAATGTGAATATGTGTGAAATTCAATGAATTACATCTCTCATGTTTAATTTAGACATTGTCATGAAGGTTAGCCAAACCTTTAGGGTATTGTGTCTATTAAGCATTTAAAGGATAATTCTATGTTTACTTTGTGTTTGATACTTTAGCACACAAGTATCTGAAAGCACACTGTTGGAATCACCCTCCTAGGTTTAAGAGAGCCTGAAGTGAAGGGGAGAAAGAGGTTTTATTTCAATATTCTATTTGTTGGCAAAATCTCTCTTTGAATCTAACCATAAGGCCTAGCATCCCTTTAGGATTCAAGTTGATTGGAGATTTTGAGAACCAATAGATTGGCAACTCCACTGGGGATGAACTTTGAAATTTGGTTGAAGACTATCCTATCAAAGAGTCGTTAAAATCCTAAAATATCATTTTTAACCAGAGATTGAAATTTTTGGAGTCTTATTTTCCCATCCGAGTCACCAACAGATTGGGGCCTTTGCTGGGGAAAGCTCCAGTATTATCCATTTGAAAAGAGTCAATTAATTTGTTGATCTGTAGTTTTGGGTCAGATGATCCAAGGACCTGCATACTTGAAGGAGATTGCTGCAATATTTATAGTGTATTCTTGAAGTTTGGTACTTTGTTGGTGGAGAGAATTCAGAAATACATAGATCTTGGAAGAAGCTTTCTACTGCTTAAAGATCTTTTCCTCTTTCAAAGAGGTGATGACTCTACATAATTTTCTACATCATTAGAAGAGCTGGTTGCATCATTTCTCAAGTGTTTTTCTGTTGTAATATTTATGTTTTCAGGTTTTTAAAAAACTTTCTAGTTAATATTGTCCCTTATCAAGTACTTTGAGATACTAGTAGAAAGGTAAATGAGAAAGTGGGATATTCTAAAAGGGATATTGAAGAAAATAGGTGTAGAGGGAATAAGCTCTTAATTGCAAATATGTATTGTTGTCCTAGTTCTCCCTCTACAAGTTGTAATATCATTCCTAGAACATATTCATGTCCTCAAAGGAAGGTGTTCACTAGTGAAAGATATCACCCTCTATATTTTAGTAAAATACAAGGTTATCCACATTCTATCCAAGAAGAATTAATGAATGTTTGCCTAAGTTTAGAGGAAATCTTAAAGAATATGCATCGCATGTACAAGGTTTTCTTAATGTAATGGAAGACTGCCAAATAGTAGAGGAAGATGCTATCATGAATTTTTTTGTAAGAAATTTAGAAGATACTATTGAAATTTGGTTTTCTTGTTTACCAATGCATTCCATTGACTCATGGCATGAGCTTAGAATGCATTTCATTGATTATTTTGAAGAAGAATCAATAGACAATGAATGTCTATCTAAGGATAGAAAATTGCATACCCAAGAAGAATTTGAAGAGGAATCTAAAAACAAAGTTGAATCCATATCATTTAGTAATGAGAGTTTTGTTTCTAAACAAACCATGGATAAAATGTATGCAAAATAAAATTGCAGCCGTAATGGTGTAAGACATGATGAGATGAATGAAACATGTGAAGTCATGCCTTTTATTGAGTTTGAAGACACAAAAGTGGAAAGTCAAATTTCTGTATCAAAAGAAGACTACACTAATGCAGATGATTCTAAAAGTATTTTCTCGGCTTTGAATTATGAAAGTACAGCTGAAGGGTATGGTGATTCTAAAGTTTCATCTCTTTATGATGATAACAGTAGTATTGTTGATGTGAATATGCAATCAATTAAGGGGTATTATTATTGGGATGATCAAGATGATTGTGAGTCTATTTGCAGCCCTTATGATAGTGATTCCTCTCACAAGGAAGAGGTAGAATTTATCTCCTTAAGTAAAGAGTATTCTAGTGAAGATGATGATAATACTTTTGTAGGCTCACAACAGCATAATGGATATGAATTGAACAATTTTTTTGAAGAGATGAGTGATCAATAGGGCTATGGTATACTTGTTTCTTCCTCTTCTACAAGTGTTGAGTATAGCATCAATACAAGCTTTCATGATGATGAGAAAGAGGAGTTTTCTAATTTAGGGAATACTTTTGAGAATATCAGTGTATCAGATAAAAATTAGAGACTATGCAATGATTTTTAGTTATAAAAATCATGTGTGAGAAGTTGCAATGATGAAACCATTGATGGTTTTCAGTTTGATAGTGAAGAATGTAGCTCTATCGATTATTGTAACAATATGAACAAAGAAGAAGATATGCATACAAGAGATTCATTAGATGAATCAATTCAAGTAGTTGACTATGAGGAGCATGCATATGTTCATAATAATGAACAAGGAACTCCTTTTTTTTAATGCTTTACCTTCTACGTCTCTCTATGACTTTGAAGTTATCACTAGATTTTTGCATGATGATAGCATTGATATAGTTGTACATGAAAGTACAAGTGTAGAGATAAACATTGGTAGTACTAATGAAGCTTTTTATGATGAATTTGCACTTGAAGAATGTGATTGTTTCAATCACATGGATGCATATGATGATCTTTTTTCTGGATCTGCAACTCATAGTTTCCCTCATGAGCATTATGCTTCATATTTTCATGTTGGTGCAAAAGGATGTAATGTTGAATATGATACTCCTTGCAATAGTGAATGTGTTTTGAACACTCACTATGATGAATTTGTTGCAAACGAAGATTTTGATTCATATGAACTTGCACTTGAGGCTTATTTTTGTGATAACATAATGAGTTCTGACAATCTTGTATATGAGCTTGAAGTAGGGAACAATATTTGGGATGTTGATGTCTTTTCTGAATGTTATGATTTGGATGTGGACAATGGAATTGTGGATGCTGATAAGTCATGTTTTCAAAACTTTGAGGAATGTAACAATATGACTAGGTTGTGTTGTTGGGATGATGATAAACTTTCCCATGATACAATTCAGTTGGAGTTACAAAAGTGTGAGAATTCTTTGCTTGACACACATGAGGATTGCATAGTATTTCTGAAGGATGATATCCTGCCTAAGCCTAATCATTATGAGGGAGTTAGTGAATGTGATTAGACTGTGTCTTCATACAGGCTTGATCTTTATCCTCAATTTCACATTTTCCACAAAGTTAGAAAGTGAAATGAATGGTAGTGATATGGGTATGTGCAGGATCATCATGGAAAATAGAGTCCCTTAAGTGGCGATGAAAATTCAAAAAAATCAGAGTTAGGAAAGTTGACATAAAAATTTGAATAAGTTATCTATATTATTTCAAAAATATATAAGAATAGAATCTATAGTGAATTGAATGAAGTTTCTAAACTACTAGGTTTTTTTTTTAAATATATCTATTTGGTGAAATTTTGAAATTTCAATGCAGTAGTACTTAAATTTCAGGAAAAAAAAAGAAGTAGGTGTTTGTTTGATCACCCTAACCACAATAAAATGATAATATGTATTTATAAGTAGTACTTCATTATAGGTATGGTTTAAAACTAGCGGGGTTCTATCCAAGGGGGCTTGGTCTTAGGTGGTTTGATCCAACCATATTCAATTGGAATCCTTTAAATGGAAATTTTCAAGGCTTAAATCATTATGTTTTCTAAAAATATGTGATTTCAACAAAAATCAGGATCTCCCAGAAAGTGTAAACCACTATTATGGTAGCACCCTAGTACTTAAATTTTAGGGAAAAAATAAGAAGTAGGTGTTTGTCTTACCACCCTAACCACAATAAAATGATAATATGTTTTTATAAGATTTTAGATATAAGTAGATGACTCATGTCTCGATGTGATGCATATTTTTTGTAATTTTTTTTCCAAGTAAATAATTAATTATAAATTTTTTATTATAAATTTTAAAATTATAAAACTTGATGTCGACCACCTTAACTTGGTCAAAACTTCATGAAATTCATTTTTTTAATCCTATAGTATGTGAAGCATAGAATATGATGTATGTTTCAAATTAAAAATGTGATACCATTTGAAAGCTATAGATGTTTTTAATCAACCTATCAATCAGACTTTAGTCATAATTCAAATAGAAAATGAATAATAATTATTTATTGAATTCAAAGTAAAGCATAATTTATATTAGTGGAAAGCTAAGAATCTCCTTTAAAAACCTTTTTTTATTTCATCAATTTTGGGTTAAAAAAAAGTTGTCAGCCACATACCCATCATATCGCCACTTTTTGGTCCATCATGATCTTGTACATATGCATATGGCCTATGTTATTTGGTTGCCATGTGATAGTAAAGCTAAACAAGGGGAAAGTTCTCACTTGTTCAAAAGCAACCTAATACTTATTTTTGGAGGAGTGAAATTGCTCATGTTGTTGTGGTCTGACAAAGGAAAGTATGGATTAAAGGGGATCATCTCCTTTAGTATATTGGTGTTTGACATGGGTAAGAATTGGTTTCCCTTTTCCATTTGGTGGCCTGGGGCCACCGAATGAGGTTCAAAAAATTGAATAAAGACTCTTTCGCCCAATGATTCTAGCACTCGGTCTGCTCTTCCAGAAGATTCTAAATTTTTGCTCTATTCATTGAGGAACATACATCCCTAGAATGAACCATTGATGACACCTTTAGATTTGCAAAATTTGAAGTGTCGATGATGAAAAAATTTGCTCTACAAACTTAGAAATGCACTTGAAAAATCTACCCTAGTGACCTACTTTGGAGGGTAATAATTCGGAGCCCATTTTCTTTCATGCCAAATCCCTCATTGAGTTATTCATTTGTCATATGTGAACATGTATTTCTGATTTCAGTTTCCTATGATGAGTTCTGATAGGGTTTTGAAATGACAAGTTGGAGGGTTTTAGGACTTTTTTGTTGTTTGAATACTATCAGGCCTGAGAAGTAGCCTCCTATTCAAACTGATATTTCACATCTAAATGGTCATCATGGAAAATGGATTGGTGATCTGCATTCCCCTCACATTCATATGCTCTCTATTCTAGTTTCAAAGTCATAAGATCAAGTTTGATATTTTTACCAAGTCAAACAAAAAGGCAATTTGTCATATTTTGACATCTGAATGTTTCAAGGAGGTCAAGTTTGACCCTTAATAGCTTGTGATGAATTTGGATTGAATGACAACCCTCTTGCACACATACTCAATGGACCTAAATGATCTAGTTTTTCTAGTGGTAGCTTCCCATGAGGTGATTTTATAATTTTTCAAGGAGGTGGATTGGTGTGCTTGAATTGGTTTCTGATAGGTGCAATTACAGAAATAACTAAGTGAGCCACTTTGGTATTGAATATCTTGCACCTCAGAATGAATTTTTCCAAACCATTTGTTTCACTGAATTCTTGGGTCAAATGTTTACATGCCTATACAATTTTGTGCCTTTAGATGATTTTTGATGGGTTAATTAACCCTCTTTTGACAAAGACAAGGCCAAAATTGGTGTTATGAAAAGTTTCAAATTTTCAAATTCTAAGGGCAACCCATTTCTTGCTTTGGTCTAAATTGTCTCTATCTCCATTTTCATAAAAAAAGTTATATGATGTGTTATTTTAATTCATTTTGGGTGTGGCAAAAACTTCTCAAGGGCCAGTTTACAAAGGAGGTACCTAATTTTTGATAACTACATGAAATTTGATATAAAGCCCATGTTTTAAATAATTGATTATGATCACACACAAAAAATCATAGCCCCAGGTGTCTTGGTTTGTGCACAGTGAATTTTCTCCATTTGGCCTATAGGCATAATTAAAATTTGCATTTTTCTAAAGTTTCAAATGCTTATGTTTAAAATGTTTTTGAATATTTTAAACATTCTACAAAAGTGAAAAATGCATTTAGGGAAAAAACAAAATGTACTCCAAATGCTTTTGATTAGAGAAAGTTTAATTCTTGATTCTGATTGGTTGAAATACAACTTTCATGGCTTTCATGGTTGCACAAAAAAACTCATTGTCCATCGCTAGTTGTGAATGAAAATTGAGGAAATCAACGATTCCTTGGTTTGAGCAATGAGTCTTCATTTGGACTGGTTAATTAAAGCTTTGTGGTAAAGGACATGTTTTAATAAATTTTTAAATGTTGCGGTTTTGAGTCCAGAATGAAGAAACAAATCAACAATGAGTGATGGTTGTTGTGTCCATCATGTTGGTGTTCCAAATTAATAGATCAAATGAATCCTAAAGACTAGCCAATTTCTTATGTTCAGACTCAAAGATGGACTTGGCCAACTGATAAGAAATGGGATTAGAACACATTTTCCCTACACTTAAGGATCTATAGGACATAGGGGGTGACCCTTTCGCAACATCCAAAGATTTAGACACACACTTAATAGGATATTGCTTAACAGATGATGCTCTCACCAAATTATGCTAAGAAACATAAAATATCACTCAACATTGGCTAAGAAAATTAATGAATTTCATCAACCAGCATGGAGAACATGGAAAACACAACTCATAATACATAATTGAAATGGTTTTTGATTTAATAATTTGGGACCAAACTGAAAACAATAGATGCATGAATATTGACTAGTGCCAAGAAGAGGGCTACTGAGTCATATAACCAACACTTAATCCTACAGTGTTAGACATATTTTTAAGATCCTTGCAAATGTTATCACATTATGACAAAAATACCATTGAAGCTTTATCTAGTAACCATTCTTACAAATCCACCTAGAAACATAACACTCATGTTACATTTGTTGAAGAAATTACACCATCCCCTAAACAACAGGCAATAAAAAATTCAACTAAAATTCGCTAAAACAATTACATTACTCAAATAATAGAAGGAAATAATAGATATAACTCATGCATCAAATGTGCATGAAAAAACCCAGATAATCTTTGATTATTGAATTCGAAAGAGTTTTACATCTTAGCAATGGAGATAGCCATCAGATAAAATATATTCATGAAAGCATAATCCAAAATACAAGAACACCTTAGATTAATGACTAACAATTATAATCCACCCTAGCATTACAATTTACCTAAAGCTTCTACCTACCTTGTAGAGCTTTCAAAACAATGGAACCCATACCAATGAGAAAAGAAGAGAATAAGAAGAAAAAAAGAAAACCTAAAGTTATTTTTGTTGAAGACACATGGCAGCTTCTTTCTCTTTGATCAGCAACAAGAAACCATCTAGAAAAACCTCTATCTTCTCTCTTCCCTTTGCAGCAACAAATTTTTCCTCCATTTTTTAGTAGAAAATTCACTCCTCTGTGAAAAACTTCACCCTATCGTTGCGAGAAAATCTGCCTGTGAAAACTCTCATTTACCTAGTAGTTGGAAAATACCTCTACTTGCGTATGAAAATTATTCACATTGCCTTTTTTTTGCTGCACATTACATTTTTCATCTCTAGAAAAAGAAGGCTATGTTTATAAAGTGAAGCTAAATTCACTTTGCATATGGTGAAAGTTTAATTTATTTCATAAAAATATCTCGTGCCATTTTATTTCACTCGGTGCTTATTTGCATTAAATATAAATGAATGATCTTTTATTTTACTGGATAAAATATCTTACCCACACTCCTTTTAATTTTCACCTTACACCTTCAATTTATATTTAAAATATTTTTCCTTCAAATATGAAAATCGAGCTTAAAATTTACGGAGCACTTAATCCTTAAAGTCTCCATCATTTTGAAACATGAGGACATTTACATGTTATGTTGGGACTTTCCAAAAAAAATTTAAAAATTTTATCATGGAAATATTTTGATTTTTTTAAATCTCTTTCTTTTGTAAAAATCAAATGAGAGCACTTAAAAAATCAAATCATTGACCCCTTTTAAAAAATTTACTGATTCTATGAAGAATCATGTTGGGACCACATCCACATGGCACAATCTCGCTAGCCTCATAAGAAATAATAGTTGAGAAGCTTATTCTTGTGAGCCAACAAGGTAGGGTGAGGATTTTGATGCATTTCACATTCATTTCTGGCCATTGATCTTGGCATGTTACCCTATTTGGCCTAATCTTTGTTTGCTCATTCTTCAAATAGGCTCATTACATTCTCACTCTACATATAGACCTCTTTGTAACATTAAAATGGTGTCTCTAAGCCTTTTCTAAGCCATTGGTACATTCACCCACTGATTGGCATCAAAACAAAGAGTCTTCTGCAACATGAATCGGCCATGTGGCCTGGCGTGGTATCACTTTCCTTCTCTAACATGATCCTTCCATGGTTTTTATCATTCCTCCACTCGAGTGATTTCCAAATGAAATTCCTTAAATTCTGTATCTCCAATGCTCGAGTTGAGAAACATGACCATCCTAACTTAATATAATTCTTTTAGACAACTTTGACTCATTTTCATAGGTAAAAACTATCCATGTAAAACACCACAGGCGTCCACATTCAAATGTGTTCTTCTTGGAACCCTATTTGCATTTTATTCCATTTCCTCCAACATCAATGACATGCAATAAATCTAGTAAATTAGTTGTACCTCGCAATTATCATAATGAATTGATACATAGTTTTGCACCCATAAAATTTCAAGTTTATCAAGCGGTTGTTTGATGGTGTCTTCAGATTCCTCCTCTACAAAGTAAACATGTGATATATTTTGCCACATATCGAGCTTAAACATAGACACATCCATCCATTATGTTTTGATGGTTGTCCATGTTGGCTGTATTTTACCTTGCACCGCACCTAGCTACACATGATACCTCTTTTCATATGGTGCGCTAACCTGAGCATGGATTTTGCTTTCAATAGCCACCTCTTGCATCGGTGTTGGAATTTTGTTTGTAGCATCAATAAGACCCTTTCAGCTAACACACTAATTGCTTGCAAATGTCAGAATTATTTTTAACAAATTATCTTTGTGTAGATGCATTCCATATATACTTCCATATTTCTGCATATACATCTAGCTTCCTTCCACGTTATGTAGATTTTGAGAGTTTATTTTACTTCATACCAGTCATTTCTTCACATGGCACATTGGTTGTCATCATTTTATGCCTTTGGAATAGCAACCTATCCTTCCAAAGTTGTTCCACATGATGTGTTGGTTATAATTTGACATTTGATATTGTTGAATGGGGATACAGATTCAAAACCTTCACATAAGTCTAAAGATAGCTTCTCTATGTTTGACTGCATTTTACTTTGTTTTAGAACATGAGATGCAATTAAACTCCCCAAATAGATACTCTTGAGTTGAATCATTGAATGAGAGAAGAAAAGATATCTAGACATTTTTTTGTTGCCTTCTTCATATGGTAATTGAATAGCATGAAAGAAAATTCATTCTTCATAGAATTCAGAAATGGGTGAAGAAAACATTCACTTAGAGGAGAAAAAAAAGAGCCTTTGTCTCAGGAAGTTCATCTCATAATAGTGGCTTTTCTCCATAGTGCCTCAATTCATTTCCTTCATTGGCATTTGAAACTTCATCAAATACAAGCTTCTTCTGTGTTTTTAGATAAATTCATATTACATGAATTCCATATCAAATTTAATCTTGTGTTTCCACTCAACCATGAAGGAAAATCTCCAAAATAATTCCAATTTTCAAGTAAATTGTCAGCATAAGAACTTCTTGCATCTAATTTCCTTTTATGCAGCTTTAACTATTTCTTTTGTAATGGAGTAATCAATGCTCCCACTTATGGTAGAGGTTGATATTTTCTTTCTTATATATCTTGATATTTTGCTCTTGTTTGGACAATGTTACAACTTCCAACTCCATAACTTTAAACTTTGCTTGTTTGTGTGTATGTTTTTGTTTCAATCTTTTATTTGTGCTTTACACTTTCTCATAATAAATCTCTTTCGAAATTACCCTGGCTCGACTCAATTGTGATCTTGAGTCACTTCTCTCTACAATTCACTTGCATGCTACCTTTGCTACAAGAAGACACTGAACAAGTATTTTACCATCTCTTCGAGGGATTTTATCAATTACAATTACACAATTATGCAAAGCATGCCAGGTCCCCATGTGAGCTTGGCTAAAAAAAATCATTTTCAAATAAGTTTTCTCCTTCGATTGATCTGAGGAAGCTTCTAAATGATTCTAAAGTGAAATGATAAACTGGGTTATCATTAAAATTTTCTTTTGGGCATATTTGAACAATGAGCAAAAGTGGCTAGGTGGGCTCTGGAATCACCCTAGCAAATCAGTCAAACAACCTCCTAGAGCCATGAAAATTTGTATGCATGTAGAAATTTGACCTGAGAATGGAGTGCAATAGATTTCTTGGGGAAAAATATCATGAGGTGAAAGATATTCAATGTCAAAGTTTCTCAGTCGGACATTTTTGCAACTATGCCTATTCAAAACCAATTAAAACTCACTAAGTCACCAATTTGAAAAAATATCAAATCAACTTTTGAGAGGCTACCACTAGAAAAATTAGATCATTTAGATACAATAAGCACATGTGCAAGAGGGATTTTCTTGAATAATTATTCTTCACGAGATATTAGGGGTGAAAGTTGACCACCTTGAAACATTGTCAGAAATGTAGATGTAAAACTGAACAAACTGCATTTGTTTTTTATCTCAAAAAAATAGCAAATCAGCTCATTAGGTTTTGAAACTGGACCAAGGACAACATGAATGTATGGAGAATGGAGAGCAACAATCCTCTTGTCTTAAAAATCATCCAATTATGAAAAATAAGTTCATCGTGGTAAGCTAAAAATTGACATGCTAGTTCACATATGTCACATGAGTGGGCTCACCAAGGGGTTTCACACAAAATTCAACTTTCTTAGAATTATGACCCTCCAAAGTAGGTCACTTGGGTATATTTTTCTAGTGCACTTTTGAGAGTGCAGAGGCAAAATTTTCAATATGGGCACTTCAAATTTGTAAAATTTGAAAGTCCCAACACAACACGCATCGTTGTTTGGTGTCACCATTTCCATATTGTATCAACGATGTATTGATGTTTCATCACCCATCACTGATTTCATTTTCATTTCTCTCTTCACATTAGAGATGTGTGATGGTATCATGACAAGGCTCAGAGTAATGAAGGAAATGGTGGGCCCATGGTAATTTTCAAATATTATCATTTGGGGGTATATTTTAATGGTGCAAAATTATGTGAAGGATAATTAAACTGTAAAATTCACGGGTAAATGGTTTTTGCAGCCGATATAAAAAAAATTAAAGCCTCTAGATGTAAAAAATAAAAAAAACCTTGTTGCAAGAAGTAAAATGGTGAATGTACAACCAGATAAAGGAAGATGGAGTTCCATTTTAACTACTGCAAACACTTGTTTGATTCCTCGAGGGTTCATCGAGAAGATGCAGAACTTGAATAACAAGGGATTTAGTGGAAAGAAGGACTATCGCTCATCGTGATTTCTAGGCTTCTTTTCCTTAATGCATTAGTGATACACAATGTTGCTCATCACATATCACTATTTGGTGTCACCAATTTAACTCTATATCAGCTATGGGTGAAGCTTCTTTTTTTTAGTCATGCATTGTTGTGATTGGCAATGGTAATTGTGAGGAATGAAGTTTGGTAGGCCCAAGATTGATATCAAATATTAATATTTGATAAAGTGTTTGCAAAGTGAAAAATTAAAATGTGAGAAGCATAGGTATTGTGATTTTATGCATCCAATAAATAAATTGAAGCTCTCGCAGGTAAAAACTTAGGCTTTATGTGGCTAGAGAAATAGACAAAATATGTAAAGAAGGCCCAGGTAAATATTTTTTCCCTGATAAAATGTTTTTAAAATGCCTACACTTATAAAAGAGTAAAATTTTAAAATGAGGGGAAATAAAGCACAAATGTAAAGGGCTTTGTATTAATGGGAAAGAAGAAGTTAAATTACATAGGTGAAATGGAGATTTTATAGCCAAGAGTTTTTTACAACAGATGAGGAGTGGTTCATGGAGACTTTTATTCTTTTACAAAAAGATATTTTCAGCTACAGGGGAATAATGTGGAGATGATATTTTCTATAGCAAGGCATAAAGAACAATGAGTCTTCCTAGTAAAGTAATATTTTTCTATTGCAGGGCAAGCAAATTCAGGAGGCGTGAATCAAAGAGGAGATTGGAGATTCTTCAGGCTGAGGTAGCTATTGATCAAGGACTCGAGTGATCCCAAATGGAGGGTAGAATTTCAATCTGAGAAATTCCTCTTGTTTTTAAAATGTAATTTATGCTTCATTGAAAGAAGTTGTTCACTACTTAGTCTCATTAGAAAGCATTATTTTGTAACAAGGTCACAAATTTATAGTGTTGATTTTAGGTTTCTAAAGTTTTTTGAGTCATGTAAATGAATAATTTATTCACAACATTGTTATATTTGCAAGTAAATGATCATATATTCTGAGTTGGTTGTTTCTATTGTACACATTGCATAGATTATGAATATAAGAAATCAAGGGTTTCTACTATTTGTCTTCATTTTTTCCTTGAATGTTTATTATGTGTTGTTACTTTCATTGCAAGAATGAATTAAATTGTATTAACATAAACAAAGGTTTTTGTGCAACTGTATGCTTGGATTAATAAAGTATGACTAGTTTGGTTTTTAGTGTCAGTGATGTAATGCATCATATGATAGGCATAATTATGACAAAGTGAAAGCTTCAATGAGTTTTAAACTTCATGGTTTAGGTGATTCCAACCTAGAATTAGGCACTCATTTTTAAATGTTACAGTTTCCTGAGATAGTTTGTGAGCAACTATACTTTAAATCAAGTTTTACTTATCTATCTCAGTGTGAATGTGTGTGGAATTCAATGAATTACATCTATCATGTTTACTTGAGACATTGCCATGAAGGTCAGCCAAACCTTTATGGTATTGTGTCTATTAAGAATTTGAAGGAGAATTATTTGTTTACATTATGTTTGATACTTTGGCACACAATTATTTGAAAGAACACTATTGGGATCACCCTCCCAAGTTTAGCGTAGCCTAAAGTGTAGTGGAGAAAGAGGTTTTATTTCAATCTCTCCTTGAATTTGACAATAAGGCCTAGCAAGCCTTTAGGATTCAAGTTGATTGGATATTTCGGGAACCAAAACATTTTATGAATTTTTTTGGGATTTTCGAATTGCGATTTCCAATGACCTTAAGATATACAAGAACCCAATTTGATCCAAAATGAATTAGCCTTGATATGATATGATAGACTACCTTGATATAGCAAGACAAACTAACCTTAGGAATATGCAAAGTAGTACTAATGGGATACGATACTTCACAATATCAAGCTATGATCTAGACGTGGATGAGTGATGGAATAAATAGGATGAATGATGTTATGTGATGGATGGAATGATAAGATAAAGAGCCTAGGTAGATGGAGGTGCTTTATTTATGCAAGGAAATTGTTTGCCAAGTTTTTACGAAGGTACTTTCCCAAAGCACCACCGAAGTGGTTTTCACTAAAGGCCGATTGTTTTTCTTTACGTTTTTCAATACTTTTTCTTTTTTTTTGGATTTTGATCTTTTTTATTTTTTTGTATTTTTAGATTTATACCCTTCAAGTCTAGGCATAAATTTTTTTAAGATGCAAGATATTGGTTGGTTCCTACAAGGGTTCACCTTCAGGTGTTGACAATTGATATGCTCTCGATTTATAGCTTGTTGTGATGACAAAGGGGCCTAACCAGTTAGGTTCAAAGTTTCCTTTACTATCCTGATCTGGAAGTTTCTTCTAATTCTCCTTTAGAACAAGATCCCTTACTTGAAATGACTAATATTTGATTTTATTTTTATAGCTTTGTTTCAGTTGGTTTTGATATACTTGCAAGTGATTAAGGGAATCAATACAATGCTCATCCAATAATTTTAGCTCATTTAGCTAAGATACTCTATACTCTTCATTAGTGATTAAATTTTCTAGTGACACTCGTAGTGATGGAAGCTCGACCTCAATAGGCAGGATAGCTTCTGATCAGTAGATCAAGGAGAAAAGGGTTGTACATGTAGGCATGTGGATATTCGTTCAATAGGCCGAAAGACCAGGATTTAATTGCAAATGTTAGTCATGGCTAGCTTCATTGATAATTTTCTTTAGAATTTTTAGAATGGTCTTGGAACAAGAAAACCATGTCCTCGATAGTTAGGTAGAACAATCTTGACAATCAAAGTGCACAAAAAATAATCGATCCACTCATATCTATCAACAAGGATGTTCCATTTGATCTCATAATGCTCGATACTGAGCTGTCTAGTATCATCATACACATAGAAAAGGGTGAGCTCACTATAACCCCTCTGGGTATCATATCAAACCCTCTCACCCCTGATCGGTAATCAAATAATCCTATAGATATCCTCTAAAGTAATGATCACCTCTCCTGTAGGAAAATGGAAAGATGATTTCTCTAAATTCCATCGCTCACATAATGCAGTCAGCATCCCTCGGTTTGCTCTAATGGTGGGCGTAAATGTAACATGATGCAAGCCAAGATGCCATATCAATTGTTTCTCTACATTCCACAACTCATCTCGTAACTCATAGGTAGTCGGCCTTGACTCCCAAGTGTATATCAGATCCAAAACAACCTACAAATGCATAAAAATACCTTGTGTTAGAAATACAAAGCCAATTCTTATGAATTTTTTTTTTCAAAAATTTGCAAAGCAAATGCATCATTTTATTATCAAATTTGTTGCACAATTGCATATGCATCATTCAACCTTGCAAATGTGTCACATAACTTCAAATGTGTCATTTTATCAGTCAAACACATCACAAACTTGCATATGTGTCATACCATTGCTACATGCAAACAATCATGCATATGTGTAACATGAATATCAAATGTGATGCATCAACATACATGTGTCACTATACTCAACAAATGTGATGTAATACAAAAAAAATGCATTGATTTAATTTAAATAAAAAAAGGCCTCCTAATTTTTTACAAATGTGTTGTATCATGAGTAGATGTGTCGCATACGAACTCATTTGCATCGACTGCAAAATGATGCATATGCAAAAAGGAACTTTAAATGCGTAAAAATACATGAAAATTCAAATTTCAAAAGACAGTTTTGGTGTACATACTGGGGGTCCTACATCGGCTGGTTGTCTGAAATTCCTAACTCAATAACTATGATGCCCCTAGGTTATGTAACATGCGATATTTTGGCTAAATACTTTAGAGAAAAATCAAGGTTTTCTTAACTTGAAGGGTGAAAGTGAATTCATTTTCCACCCAAATCCTATTTATACCTAGGGATTTGGAGGCTTTTCTCTCACACCTTTGTACCAGCCGCACTATTTACAAACTTCCAATGATTATTTCACATACAAAACTTTGTCTAAACTGATTTTTGTCACCACCATCAAACTTCTGGCTATCAAATTACCTAATTAGGACAATTTCCAAATTTTTTTTTTTTTTTTCAAAAAATTGTCATTTTTCCCGAGGAGGCATTACCCTTACCTATTTCACACTGGAGCATGACTCAAGAATGTTATTTTTTATTCTTTTACACAAATGCCTAAATGACATTATGTCAAAGAGGGAAAAACTATAGACACTAAAAATTGTCCTAGGCCTGCGACTCTAATTTTCATCATAATTCTAATCTGCATTTTCATAATTAAATAATGTGAATTATTTAATTATTTTCTAAAGTAATTTGTTCTCTATTAATTAAATAATTTTGATTATTTAGTTAATTCATTTTGTATCTTTATTCTTGATTAATTAAATAATTATTATTTATTTAGTTATGTTTCTACTTAAATCTGTCCTCTATTAAATAATCATTTTGAATTATTTAATTAATTCCAATCACACCTTCAACTATAATTAAATAATCACTTTAATTATTTAATTATTCTTTAGCCTTTTTTCTATTTAATTAAATAAGTCTTTATTTATTTAATTTAATCTTAAATCTTGAATGTTGAATTGAATTATTATTTAATTCATAAAAAGGTTTATCCATGGCATATTCCTTTGTGATTGGATAATCTTTGTGTTATCTAATTAGTCATTTATCACTTAATTATAGATTTAATTAGATCAATCAATTATCTAGTGATTTAATAGCTAATTGTCTCTAATGAACAAACTTTGTGTTAATCAATCTATTACCTAGATTTATTCTTATCTTTTGTGTGCAAACCTCTATTAATTAAATAAATTTAATTATTTAATTAATTCATTCTCATTTCCTATCTTCAACAATCTTTATCTTTGCATGCAAACTTAATTTTTTTGAGTTTTGAACAGTCTTAACTAAAGATTAAGTTATTATTTAATTTAATCCCCACCTTTTATGCTTTTTAACTCGCACTAATTCAACCCTAATTCAAATGCATGTCACATCTTTCAATCTTAATTGTTGAGTTATCTTTTAATTTGAGCCTATCATTCAAAAATGATTTTTTCTATAAATTATCCTTACCTCTATCATTATTACTCCTCCCAAAATCTTATGATTTTTGGAAGCAATCAACTTTAGAAACTTCAATGTTTTGCTAATAATACTATCTTGAGGCTATACTTTCACACGTAAGATAAATATGAGGGAAATTATCATACAATGGAAAAATGGAGAACTACAATTGAGGTTATTCATGGAATTATATAGATGTTTGGTGAGATCATTCCTGTATTTATTCTTTTTATTCCATTGTTCTTTGTTGTTAGCATAGGTTTAGTTTAAGTTTATGCATTGTATTGCTTAACCTACTTATTTTCTTGTGTTACAATCAATACCGCCTATATCTATCAAAACTCCAAGTGGGCGTGATGGCTTTGCGCCAAGAAAAGATAAAGATGAGGAGGGAGTGGAAGTTTCTTCCCCATCTCCTACAAGGATGTGAAATGGGTGCATGTACTATGTGTTGGGTTCTGGTGTTGGTCATTCTTTTGGTTGAGAAAGTTGGTGTCTGAGACTTCAAATATTTGTGTTGGTTGATAAGGTTGTCATGGTGTTTTCTTTTGTTCCTCACGTGTGATGCTATTTTTTTTGGTTTTTATGTTGACTATGGACTTTCAAGGCAATGTGGACATGGAATGTGAGTCTTAGCTAGTGGTTAAAGGGAAATTTTGGTGGTATTTACATTTCCCTTTTGATGGTGATTATCAGTTTTGCTTCCCCATGTTCAACAAATGATTACAAATTAGCATGTTGGGAATTTTGAAATGAACTTCAAATTAATTTTGAAATGAAATTTAAATTAATTTTGAGATGAAACATCTAAAAATTAATTGCATTTAAGCTCAATGCTTGTTGCTCCCTTGTACTATAAAGGGATTTCATGGCTCATTGCAAATGGTTCTGGTTCTAAAATTTTGATTCTTGTATACAGTCCAGGTAGATATTAGGTGTAGAAAGGATGCCAATGAATAGGACAGTTGAATTGTCTTGGCTTTGAAGCTTATATGTAATAATCTTAAAGTAGTTTTATAGAAATTACTGATATCAAAACAAATCTTATATTACAAACATTTACTCTCCTTTTGTAAGTTTCAACAAATTATGAATGAAATATCAATGGTACCTTCTTTCATCATCAAATGCTTATTTGAGCGTGTGTCCTTGTTTCTACCTTGACTCAAAGAGTTAATTAAATGTTTGAATTAGGTCATGAATTTGTGAGAATTTACAAAGGATCTGGTAAGAACTCATCTTTTGGGAGCTATGAGTTGTCATGATGTAAAGCATTGTGGAAATAGTCCATTACTATTAGAGTTAAATAATTTTTGTATTACTGATTATTATATTTTTGACTCCATTGCCCAATCAATCAAACACTGGTCTATTTACTAAGGATATTTACAATTGAGATATGTTGATGGTCTACCTGATCATGGATTTAGAATTAGAACATAATTCATTTAAACAAATTTAACCAAGAGGCGTGTACTTGAAATACTTTCATGTTACTAGTGAATAAATGATCATTTGCTTAAAGATTAGCTAGTCTTTTAGTGGATTATGTTTATTTACCCTGTATAGGAACCAATATGTTATTTGATGTGTTCTTTACTAAGTAGATCAAGATGAACACAATTAGGAACACCCTCCTAGGTCCCATAGAGCCTAAACTGAAGGAGTAAAGCCCCTTAAAGCCTTTACTCATTAAGTTTTCCATTCATCTAGGGAATTCTTGATTATAAGAGTCAGCTACTCTTTAGAGAGTTCTAAGGGTGTACTAGAAAAACATCAACACCACCAAAACTAACGCATTCCCTTTGGGAAAGTGTGAGTTACATTGATTATTATAATGTGTGGCTACCAAAAAACTATCTGATGCAGTTTTCAATTGTCGGAAATCAACTTCTGAATGGGCATTTGCATTGTGGATTTGACACCAATTTTTCATCATAAGGTCAGCTAAATTTACCTTTGATGTAGACCTATCATCAGAGGAATTAGCGTTATCTAAAGGTGTGGATACTCCTCTATTATTCAGTCATATGTTCCAAGGTCTAGGTGGTATAGGAGCATTGCATGCTTGACTGTACAAATTTTGATTATTACTTTGAGAGTAGATATTCTAATTTATTAATTGTGTAACCTCTATGGTTAATCTCTTAAGTTGAGTTGTGATTTACTTAATCTCTCCTTTGTCTTATGAGGTTTTGACTCTTTGGATCTCTTGAGTCTGTAAGAAGAAATATTTTCCATTAGGATGCAACTCTATGATAGCTGGAATAGGGTGTAGGACTAAAGCTTGACTATTTCCTTGTTCAAAGAAACTATTTTAAGGAAATTTCCCATTGTGGATCACTGAATGAAAATAATTAGGAGCCATTGGATGATTTAATGGGACTTTGTTCACACTCGACAGAGGATAATTATTTAATCCATTTTCTCCATTTACAGAAGATCCACTTCTAAGGTGTTTCATTTCTAAATTTACAATTATAAGTTCAACATAGGCTTCAATTACTAAAGTAGGGGGATATTCCTTTCATTTCATGAACATAGTAGTTAAAGGATCTATTGTCATATAGTAAACATCAATGATAGATAAATTATCCACTACATAATGTGCTTGCAACATAGAATAAGCCTTTTGAAACTTTTCATTAAAATTAGTTATAGGTTCACCATTAATCCTTTTAATTTTAGTGAACTACTGATACAACAAGGTAGGATCAATCGAGGTTCTAAACCTAGTTAAAAGTTGACTCTCCATATCTTTCCATGTCCTGATAGAATTACAAGGTAGGTTGATGTGCCACTGATAAACTTCATCACTCAAGGTGTAAGGGAACAACTTGCATACAACATCCTCATGTTATATCCTTGCTATGAAACATGTATCCTTAAAGATACTAATATCCTCTTCCACATCTTTGTGAAGATAATACTTAGGACACAAGTTGTTCATATTCTTTGGAAGATCATTATACACAACGAATTGAATCAGTGACTCTGCATTAAAGAAAACAATCGTTGTGGGAATGGGTGGTATAAAAATAGTCAGATTTTACAACTTACTACACTTGCACTTCCTAAATTTTTAGGTCTAGATGATGTACAACCACTATGTTTGACTAATGTCACACAAGGATTGCTAGACTGGGACCTAGTTACTCTATGAGACTCTAGCTTTCTGCCTAACAAAAAAAAAATTGGCAGTGCCCCATATTCTAGCACTAATCCTATTGATGCAGATGTTATTCACACACTAATAGATAGATAAAATTATCACTGACACACTATGGGAACCTATCCTTCTTGAAATATTGCACTAGGAAAACCTGAATCTTAGGCTAACTCAGTTTAATCCCAAGGCATTTTTATGTCAAGTATTGATTGCACTAGGTTCTCTTAGAGTTTGTTGTGATAATGTTACACACGAGGGGTAAATAGTTCATAAAGTATCAGAAGGTATGATAAAGATAAGAGATAATCTTGATCTAGTCATTCAACAACTTCATGAAATCAATAGATTTGTAATAATATTTCATGACATTCAAATACCTTGCATTTATCCAAGTAGATTTAGCTTTAAGCATTCAACAATATCCTGGAATCAAATTTTTTTATATAAAAATCCATGCATTCATCACTTTTTTTGAATTTTTTTCTAAAATTTAAACATATATTCTAAAATAAATCATAAAAAATTACTGAAAAAGTAAAATTTCTCCCAAGTATTATCCATGCATGCCTCAATAAATAACCAAACTAAAGCAAACCATTCCATATGCCACTTGATTTCTTCATAGCTAGGCACAAAATGACGTTATATTTTAAAGAAGAGGGGGATTATTTGCCACCAGATAGTGTCAATATGCACCCTTAAACGGCATAGACCACAATCTTTTCTGAACAAACAATCAGCTACGTAAGATTTCATATCACGAAATAGCTTTCCAATTGGCTCTAATATTGATTAACGTCTAATGAAACATACAAGTTTTTAATCTAGAATGAAAAAAAAAAAAGGAAAAAGAACAAAACTTGAAAAAGTTTTGGTTCTCCAAAATCCACAAATTCGGCAAAAAAAAAAATAGTAATGACTAATGAAACAAAGGCCCTAAATCACTAAGTAGTCTAGCAAAGAAAGGGAGATGTAAAGAAATGAATTAAAAGTATAAGGCATATTTTGGTGAGAGTTGTCATTAGAACATACACAGAGATCAGGCATGGAAGCATTTAATTTGGCAATCTTGAGTGATTGGTAGGTTCTTCCAAGTGCATGAGAACAGGATTGTAGGAAATCCTCCTGAGACAAAGCCACCCTTCGCCCGAGGACTAGGAACAAACCACAAAATTCGCTAAAACCATATGATGCTGGAAACCTCTAGCATCCATTTATCCTATATCTATCCTTCTTTATTGAACTCCAATTAGAGACTATTTCATCTTTCCTTTCGCCGGTATACAGGGTACAGCATGAGCACGCATCGCTTTGAAAACTTCAGCGATTTCGCTTATGGCTTTAACTGTCTTTGATATTTTGAACCGATAACAATTACGCCACTCATTTTGCTTCGCGGCTGTCGCCAGACTGGCGGGCACTCAATTTCATCTATAACCTCCCTACTTATTGAATGAACATGATCCTTATTCACTTTTTCAATCCATTCTTTGAAATATTTTATCTTTTTATTAACCTGCCTTAAATTATGGAGATCACAATTTCATTGTGCTAACATTTCAATAAAACTTTCATGTTTATCAATAAGCTTCTTGCATCTTTCAATGACCTTTTCAAATCCTTTTACACATTGTAGCAAAGTTTCACTTTCCCAATTCGCTTGTTTTTTCCACTTCTCAAAAATTAGAACCTCCTATTTCGTGGTTATCCTTTCATTCACCAACTCTCAGATATATGTTTGAATAAGATCTTTCATCTTTTTCCTTTTTGCATCATTCTATTCCTAGAAAAATTGATATTTTCCTTCCAATATTTTAGACTTTTCACACTAATGGTATGCCTCCTTATGTTTCCCAATTGCATCCTTAATTAACTCTTCTCCTTGCCTCAACAAGTACTACTTCCATTCTTTGAATACACTTAAATTATGGTGTAGTACTATAATAGCATCTACCTACTCCTTACACATAAGTACTAGATTTTTGGGGAATTCAGTCTATGCTTGATTAGATTGGGCTAATGTCTTGATAAAATATTTTAGGTAGGAAATCCGCTCCTTTAGCTCTTTTTTCTTTTGTTTACTCTTTTGTGCCCTAGAGACAATTGTCTCTAAATTCACTTGTATTTCTTCTAATTTTTATCTGCATGATAAATGTCAGACATTAATTATTTTTATCCTATAATTCCTAGGTATTATTTCATGCTTTCTCTTATCTCCCACCGAAGTAGCTATTTGGAGAGTTCTCCCTCCATCTACATTCTTCTTCATATCATTCCTTGTCTTCCCTCTACCTCTAGGTTTAGGGGTCTCTACTTGTATTAAACTTCTAAGATCGAGAAAAGTGAATTCCACCTCCAATGGTGGAGCCATTTCCCCTAACTAACCAGTTAGGTGCTTCTTCATTCTATTCTTCCTTTTTAATATTTCTTTGTTCCTGATGACCTACATGTTTAGGAAATTCTCCTCTTGAAATATCAACATTTCCTATCACACCTCCCATAACTTGAACACCTTTTGTCATCACTGACATAGATTCCAGATTATCTTGATTCATCATTATCTTTTTCTTCTTGAGACTTATATTATCCTGGTTTATCATGTGTTCAACATTAGTCCTTAGGGAATAACTTTCCTATTGTCTTGAAACACTGGGATTCTCCTCATTTCTTACTTCACTCCCCAAGGTTTTTTAGGGCTCTACATTTTAATTCTCAACCCAGCCTTATCCTGATTTCTCAAAAGTTCACAATTACTCAACATTATCATTATTCCTTCATTGTAGAAGTTGATAATAAACTATGTCTTCATTATCAATATTATCAATAGGTTTTTGACCTGCAGTATCCCCTATTCCTCTTTCATCAATTTTCTCAGGGTTTCCCACCTCTAGGGTGAGTGATCCTCTTATAAAATCTTCTTCTTTATCCATAGGATTTGACCTTGTATCTAACACTTCTTCCACTATTGGTTGCACCATGGGGTTTTCCTTAGATTATTTTATTCAAATTGTTTCATCATGGAATTTAACTTCTCCCACTGTTCTCTAACTTCCTCTTCATTTGGCTCAGAACTTTATTCTTGAATTGAAGGATTCCTTCCTAGTGTTTGTGTCATTGCTACTATATTAACTGAAGGTGGAGAGGTGAATAATTTTGAAACCTTTTTGGATGTAGACCTTGTCTTAGCATGTTTATGTGTCTTCATTATCACCT